>JAKGUB010000822.1:1080000-1357500 GCA_026261675.1 Hippocampus mohnikei | reverse complement strand
ATCACAACATCCTGTTTCGGCCGTGTTGTTTCAGCGACAAAAGCCCCCAAGATACTTAAACTCCTCTATTTGGGGCAGGATGTCATCCCCGACCTGGAGGGGGCACTCCACCCTTTTCCGACAGCGCCATTGTTTCAGATTTGCAGTTGCTGATTTTCATCCCAACCGCTTCACATTCTGCTGCGAACTGCACCAGTGAGAGTTGGAGATCCCGTCTTGAAGAAGCCATCAGGACCACTTGATCTGCAAAAAGCAGAGATGCAATACAGAGGCCACCAAAGCAGACCCCCTCACTGTCTCATCTGCGCCTAAAAATTCTGTCCATAAAAGTCAGGAACAGATTTAGTGAAAAAGGCCAGCCTTGGCGGAGTCCAACCTGTCCAATCACTGAATTGCGACCTAGGGTGTCCTAGTCTTCAACTTTATTATTTGTATTACTTAACCACAAATTTTTCTGTGAATACCCCGCCTTGCAGGTCTACCAGTATTTTAGCAGTTTGCCAGAGGACAGGGTGCCTTTTGTGAACAGCGTAGGGGAACGATACCGAATCAAACAGCTGCTGCACCAACTTCCTGCTCATGACAGTGAGGTAACATCAGTCTCTCACACGATTAACTTGATCAAAAGAGACCTGAAAAAGCAGAGACTTCCGTGGAAGAAACTTTGGAACCTTTGTTGCAGTTGCTTAGTTGTCATGTGAGTGTAAAGAAAATTTGATAAAAGTAAAGTAAAATGTGCTCACCCCTCGCAGATGCATGGCATCTGGGTTGACTTTTGAGACGTGTTTTCAGATGCGTTTCGTTGAAGTTTAGGATGGATTGACTTTCCAGGACACAACGGCGTATGTATTGGAGATTGGGAATGTGATGCATCTGATTTCATCTCACAGCCGCAGTACTGCAGCTCGCTAAACGAGGAGGAGAAGAGGGAGCTACGTTTGTTCAGCCAGCAGAGGAAACGAGACAACGTAGGCCGAGGCGTCGTCAGACTCTTCCCCGTCACCATGACTGGGGCCGTGTGCAAGCAGGTAGAGCAGCATTTTTATTTCAGGGTCATGCATATGCAGTGCAGTAGCCTCACTCATCTTAAAGGAGATAAATTGTGCGTTTTATGTCAATATTTAAACTGCTCTCCTGTAAAGTATGTGTAAGTATGGTATATTGCATCACATAGTAGAAAATTTGACGTGATTGTGAGCAAAGATGACACCGTTGGAGGAGTAAATGACAAAGCACATGTAAAAAAAACACTGTCATTCAACTCGAGTCATGCGGCAGGTCAGCTTCGCTTACTGCGCATTTAATAGTTGGATATATGTAAATAAATGATTACTGGACCAGCAAAAGCCCTATCCCGGTCTTGCTTTTGTTGTTTTATAGTTGTGAGGTGTCACAAAAGCAAAAAATATTTGTGTGGAAAAAATAAACACAAAATGCTCGTTTTCTCTGCTTTTTGGCCAGAAAGCAGTGTTTTGGGTGAAACCTAGCCATGGTCTCCTGCTGATTCTTAAAGAACGTAAAAAGCTAGCGACACCGCTCTTTCTTTTGGTCGGGTTTTGTTGATATTATTATCGAACGCAATATCCTGTGGGCCTTAAAAGCAGAGTCTCGAACAGCTGGCGATATGAGCAACTCTGTTTCGAAAACAGCTGTCTGAGTGAAATACATGTTTCGTTATTATTAATTACATGTTCATACATGTGAAGACTGGTCATTTCAATATTTGTCATACTTCATACATTCCAAAGGTAGGTCAGATATGCAAACTGTATCAATATATAACCATTTTTTAGACAGCTCTGTTTACATTTTTAAATGATCACTTCTGCTACATTCCGAGGAAACCACAATGTTCTGCGATGCTATGTTTACAGTAGGCTGGCAAGCTCCTCATGTTGGCACCGTGTCGGAGACGTCCGTTCTGCGGTTAGCCGTATTTTTAGAATGGGCACTTCAATGTTGACAGACACTCAGCACGAAAACAACAAACACCCGAGTCTCTGAGTGAAATACATTTTTCCAGTGTGGCAGAAAGATCAGTGGCGGCGACATCGCCGTGTTCGCCAGTCGGGCGGGAAACGGCACTAGTTGGCACCCTCAGTGTTTCCAGTGCGCCTGCTGCAATGAGCTGCTGGTCGACCTCATCTACTTCTACCACGACGGACGCATCTACTGCGGCCGGCATCACGCTGAGAGGCTCAAGCCACGATGTCAAGCCTGTGATGAGGTGAGTGCCAACTAGCAATGCAAAAAAATAAATCAATAAAAAAAAAGTCGGGGAGAGTGGGGTAAAGGACATTTGTGGTAAATGTTCTATGTATTCATAATTTTGAAAAATAATATCATTGTCCCCTGTTGCTATTGAAATTGAATTTGCAGTTACTTTTTCAAGGTCCGTTTCCTATGTATTTTTTAACTACCGGTATCTCATTCATTTTGGACTGCCACGAGCGTTAACGATCACTCTAATGATAATGAGTGAAAAATGCAGTCTTAAAATTGAAATGATAATGGCACTTTTTTGTCATGCTAATAATAAATAATGAGAATATAATGAGGATTAAAATGTATTACACACTTGCAATTTGAGAATTATATTCTACTACACTGCAATGTCGATTTTAATTCCACAATCTGTTCATCCCTTCAAGATACTGATTAATGTCTGATTTAATGTCATTTTATTAACCCAAAGCCTTTTTGTGTGCTCTCTTTGTCCTGTGTGTCCATCCAAGATTATTTTTGCAGACGAATGCACAGAGGCAGAAGGGAGGTTCTGGCACATGAAACACTTCACCTGTTTTGAGTGCGAGGCAGCACTGGGCGGTCAGCGTTACATCATGCGAGAGTGCCGGCCATACTGCTGCTCCTGCTATGAGTCCCTCTATGCGGAATACTGTGACACCTGCGGAGAACAAATAGGTACCGTTCCAAAACGCTTCTCGAGATCAAATACGATACAGTGAAGCCTCAGTAAATCATCCTTTGCTATTTGCAAATTCACTGACAGTGAGTCCATTTATCGCAAAGGATGGGCTCTAGAATCACCTGCAACAGGTCAAATTTTGCATCGTAGATACAGTGTATGTTTTTTTTAAATACAATTTTACACTTCCTACATGCTTTGAACACATTCAACCTTTTTTAAATGAAATATTATTCATCATTTTGTTGTTTGCAATGTTGGTACATGTTGTGGCACACAACTTGTATGTTGAATAAAGTTCTTGTTAGCACGCAGCTGTCTGCGCATTAACATATTGGCAACAAAGATGGAGTTTTACTTTGCGCAGATGCACTCGTTGGTCGCCAGTCGCATGATGCCCCCTGGTACAAACTTTTTCAGACGAGCTGTGATTGGTCTAGCTAGGTGGGGTGGGAGTGGCATTTCCATTCATTTCAATGAGGAAAGATGATTTTGGATGATTAAAGTTAAGTGCGTCGTCAAATACTGAATGAAACTTGTGAGTCATGGTAGCAATGTATTCATTTTTCTGTAACTGAAAATGTGGTTAGCCCTAGAAGCAAACAAAATCCTATCTGCGCATTTCATTTCTTTTCTTTGTCTTGCTCCCTCAAATGATTCAAATCCCATTTCAGGCATTGGCCAGAGCCAGATGACATATGAAGGTCAACGCTGGCACGCCGTAGAGTTTTGTTTCTGTTGCGCCCGTTGCCGCCTGCCTCTGCTGGGTCGCCCTTTCCTGCCTCGACGGGGGCTCATCTTCTGCTCCAGGGCCTGTTCACTCGGGGAGGACCCTGATAACTCGGACTCCTGCGACTCGGCCATCCCGAGCCGACCTCTTCAGCAGAAACGCTGCGGGCCGGGCCGGCGTCACCAGCAACTGCAGTGCGGTTCTCCATTACAACCAGTTATGAGTAGTAAGTATTAAGCAGGGTTCCCATTGGAACTTAAGACATATTAAAACATTGAATTTGGAAATAATTCCCTTTTAAAAGTTTAGAATTGTTATATCTGTGTATTGAATTTATGTTGTATGTAGGGCCGTCACGATAATTATGATGTCAACTTATCACTCATTAAGAAAAAAAGGGCACAATAATTTTTGGGGACCCAATAAATGGTCATTTCCATGCGTGTTTGTTTACATCAACGCACACTCACGCTGCTTTGTTGCCTCGTCTTTCACCCACTGTGCAAGTTGGCACTCAGGCACTCACTCCATACTAGGCCCAGAGCGGTTTTTTGAGACCCATTTATATGGTTGGCTTCGACTTTTCGCATGTGTCCCATCGCTTCATAGGCACACACAACTCTTTTTCTCATTTATTAATGAGCCGCTCCAGTGTGTCCAGTAATGCTAACAATAGCCAAGTCACGTTGATGCTATCCGGTACAACCATGTGTTTGGCTGTCCTCTACAATGCTCTCTTCCTTGCATATTTTATGCACTACCCCCACCAGGTACTTAAACACACTAGCGACCGGTACCAGATACCCGTTTCAAGTGCCCCATTAGACAGCGAGACCAGTGTACCGAGTGTATCGAAGGAGTTTATCGCTCGCTTGAATTTAAAATTGCCACATCATCGGCGTAATGTGACAATATTAATAGCAGCAAAAATAAAAAAATATATATTCCTTTTCGCCCGCTTCAGCCGAACAGAATATTGTGAACTACATAGACCAGGGGTGGGCCATTATCCTACATCTTTTATGTCAAACTCATTTTTGTGGAGGCCCACATTGTAGTTTGGGTTTCCCTTGGGAGGGCAGTTATGACCTGGAAAGAAGTCGAGAATATAGTTTTTTTCAACTATTCATGTTACTTTAAGAGGGGTTTTTGAAATGTTTGTACATTTTAGGATTTTAGGAAGAATTATGGAAGTTGTCATGTATGATTGGCTTTTGTGGGCCACATAAAAGGATGTGGTGAGCCAAATTTGGCCCCTGGGCCTTGAGTTTGACACCTGTGTTTTATATTGCCAACCTCCCCACAACAAAGCTTCCAATAAGTGGATTTGCATTGCAGTTTGCAGGTCAAAATTTGTATTTTGGACCTCATTTGTACACATTGATGAGCAAAACTGAGAACCAAAAGCCAACTGTCAAAAGCAGTGATATATATTGGGACACTTGAGAGAGCCAGCACTTACACAATACAATACATTCTGATTTATATCGTGATTGTCAATTACTAATTATCATTTAGTCACTGACTGCATAGAGGAAGTGGTGGAGGGTGAATTTGAAGTCAGGCATGTTGACAGTCCTGCTGGTACATGCCCTGTTTCATAAGTCACCATCGAGGTGCTCCAGGGCTTCCACAGAGGATGTTGTTAGATGTCCCTCCATTTAGGCTAGCCCAAGGAAGCTCCTTGATGCTCGGTCCTCGCACCTCGATGTGCCCTAAGATAATTGAGACAATCGCTAATATGGCGGCGTGAGAACAACATTTGGGTCCCATTTAATATAGAGGAGCAAGGAGCTAGCAATGTTGACATTAAGAGGCATGAAATGAGCCTTTCTTGTGGAGCCAGAATAAGTTCCGATTATGCAGTTGTCGTAACCTAAAATTAGTCACATGGGTAGCGGAATTTTGACTCAGCATGACTCAGATTTGATTTTAGTTTTACTGTTTGGTGCTTTGTACCATCTTTGTTACTGATTTATTGCTTTACTGTCTTATATGTTAGTTGCTCCATGTAAAGCACTTTGTATGCAGCGATGGCTGTTTGAAAGTGCTCTAGAAGTACAGTTGAGTTGAGTTGAGTTGAGTTGAGTTGAGTTGAGGACCCAGAAGCAGACATGACACGGAAGTTGAAAAGTCTTGATCTACGAAAATACAAAGTAACTACAGAGAGCAGGGCTGGATGCAGAAAACACGGAAGAGAGCTGACACTTTTGACAGGGAGAAAACGCAACGCACTGACAACTGAGTCACCCCAGTTTGTATACTGTGAGACATGGAGCCTATATGACAGAATAAAGATACAAAGCATTAAAGAGCCACAGCAACTGCATAGCCACTGAAACAGGAAGGAGCACTCACAACAAAATGAATTATTAACGCATCACATTTAACGGACAGTAACGATAACACAGCCTTTCAACTATGGGAAAAAGAATCAGTTCAGTTACTCCATTAATTTAAAAAAAAAAAAGGAAAATGGTCCCAATTTTCATGATGTCCACATTCTTTTTCTTAGGTGTCAACTGCTTGACTCCAGTTGAAAATGGAGGTGTTGGTTATCCAAGAGGCTCCTATTCACCTCTTCCCCACATCAATCAAGGGAATGGCCAGGGACTCTCTTGGCCTGGCAATCTTCCGCATTACACTTTACTGCCAAATGGTGGCAAGATGAAACCACCTGTGGATGACCTTTCAAACGGACATTCCGGACCTCCTCTGACAAGTCAGTGTTCAAGAGGAACCTCGACCAATCAAGATTGTAGGAACTGGGTGGAAAAGACCAATCAAGTCATGAAAGGTGAACATCATCATCATCATCATCATCGTCATCCATTAGAACTGTTTATTTGAAGCCTCATCTGATTTTCTCATCCAGACTCTCTCCAGATAATTATGACGTCACACTCCGACACGTGTCCTGAACCGCCTCCACTTCCCATCAAGTGCAGAGACCTCATACTGCAAGAATCGTCTCCTCTGAACACCCCTCAGCCAGAAGACAGACCCCCCGACTCAGCACACCTGCTGTCTCGAAGTGGGACGGCGAGGGTCAGCTTCCGAGAACCAATCAGCAGCAGCTACTCCGTTGAGGAGGAAGAGGAGCACCAAGAGGAGCCGCAAAACAATAACGACAGTCCTCAGGAGGAAGACGAGTTTGAAGGTGGGTTTGGAGGCAGGTTGCATCTGCACAAAGGAATCCCGCCACAGATCAATCGACTGGGTAAGAATAGGAGGACAGGCAACCACCGTTGAGCGCGTGGCCTACGTTCCAATCCCGGCCTTTTCCGTGAAAGTCTACCAAACAGTGAGACCTTATAAAAACACTTTTAAATTGTTATACCACTCCCACACATTTTTAGCAAATTTCAAGTTTTCAAAACACACTTTAATTCGAGGGCATTCTTTAGTTTCACTTTGAATCAATAATGGGTATTTTTGTCTGATTCTTTGTGTTGACCAGATGGCTCCTCTTATCAGCAGCGCAGTCTACGGCAAGGGTTGAATGGTCACTGCGTTTCATCTGATTACTCCTGTGCCCCCCCGGCCTTGGCCAGTCACTCGCGGGTCGAACGCCCTCGACTGGACACTGCAGAGTGTCGATGCAAGAGAGAAAGTGACGCGTCCTCACTGGTCCTGCGGTCGTTCCGGCGCAGGCACGAAGACTCGTGCTCCACATGCTCATCTTCATCTGACTCTGAGCAGGAGGGCTTCTTCCTTGGACAGCCCATCCCGCTGCCGCCGCAACTGCAAAAAAGTCGACGTGAAAAAGACGGCGAAGAAGAAGAAGAAGAGCCAACTCGATGGGGACTGAGGGACAGTTTGAGACGCAGATGTTCTTACAGTCTTGGTGCTAAGGACAAAGATAAAAATTGCTCGGTCTCTTGACCCAAACATAAGAATGGGAAAAGATCCGTTTTTCAGGTTTTTCTATTTTATAGGTATAGAGTAATCCCTCGTTTATCGCAAAGGCTTACCTTCCAAAAAGTACCCGTGATAAGTGAAATCTGTGAAGTCGTCTTTATTTTTTTACAATTATTACATTTACAAAACAATACCGTATTGAATGAAATCAAAGATTAAACTTTTTTTCAGGCCCAAGCATTTAAAACACAAAAAACAAAAAGAGAAACATTTTCTTACAAACAACTGACAGTTTTTCGGAAAACTGCAGAAAGTTTTGTCGACATGGTGGGTTTTGTCATGGAGAGAATTTGGCAAGCTCTACGGTGATGCGGTGTGGAGACTGTTGACATTAATCTACAGTCCCTTAGCCAATCATGATGCAGAACACGGTGCACTGTAAAAAAAATAAAAATTGCAAGGGAATACCATACTGTATGTTTGTATGAAATCAACATTTTTGCATTATTCAACAAACTACTGGGCACATAATTAATTAAATCCAACTGCAAATATTGTCATTTAGAGTGTTCATTTGCAGGAGCTGGATAAAATACCATAAGTTTTTTTGGGGGGGGGTTTTGAGAGCTAGTCAATTATTAAAAATGCCATGATTATGCAAAGACAAGATTAAATCCATGGCAAGTGTCAATATGCAATTTAACATGAACCAACTGTAAAAAAATATGTGTGATGTAATAGTACTCAGTGTACAGTATATTGCCATAGTTCAACCACTCTTGTCGTGCTTAACTGTTAACACACACACACACACACACACACAAACTTGAGTGTCCCTTTATGGCTTTTCTATAAAAATCCTATACTGTATTTGCATGGGTTTTCTTCGGGTACTTCAGCTTTATCCCATATTCCAAAAATATGCATGTTGTAGAATAAAAATAATTCATGCTGTTAAAACAATTGTCTTCATTCATCTCATGTTTTTAAAGAGTGTTGTAATCAGTCATTTAAAATACATTAAAAGCAATAATAGCTCGTGATAAAAATCAATAAAATGAAAGAATCATTTGGATATGTGAAATCTTTAACATTGAAAAAATACAATGCACTTTATTTCTATTAAAAACATGCATGAATGGGAACACTTGAAAGTGTGATTGTCTAAGTGTGGTCGTCTGTCTCTGTGTGCCCTGCGATTGGCTGGCAACCAGTTCAGGCTGTCCCCTGCCAACTGCCCGACGACAGCTGGCATAGGCTCCAGCAGGCCGGCGACCCTCGTGAGGATAAACTGATTACAAAATGGATGGAAATGGGAATGCTCAAGAGCTCACACTGAACTGATACTGTACAACTGTAACTTGAATATCAGTGTTAGAAAGTTAATCTTAAAAATATAAATATATTTACTCTTGTCGTTGTTTGCACGTGAGTGCGCGCGTGCGTTCGTTTGGCACGTGAAGGTAGGTAAATTCCGGCTTTCCCTTGGAATGGACCAATCAGCAAAAAGAAGGGTGGAGCCTGAAACAGCCCACTGCAGTACTTGTCGGAAGTTGTCGCACAGGTTTGACTGGTGGTGCTTCTTAATGTTTGATCCCGTTGTTTCGTTTTGCTTGGACTCCTCGCGGGACGACAACACGAGCGGCAGGGAAGGCGAACGTAGACCTTTCTTTACAATCAGGTGAAGACTTGCCTCTCATTTATGAAACTCTCTTGTCATTTGTTTTGGGCGTTGGAGGAATTGTTGAGTTGCTGAGGGCAAGTCCCCGCATGCCCCGAGTCTTTAATACATGTGGGACCTTTTTTTTTTTTAAACAATCTTTCCTTGTTTTCATGTCCTTTATTCGAAGCCTTGTCCCTTTCTATTGATTCCTTTGTTTGTCTCTCGACTTGGAAACTCTTTTACCACCGGACTCTACTCGACATATGTCAAACCTTGACGAGATAACAGTTGATGAGGCGAATGTAAACCTGAACAAGTTTGAATGTGACTCGGGTGAAACTCAAACAGCTCCGGCAGAGGATCTGGCATGGCGACAATGTGCAAAATGTGAGTGGCAACGATCAGATTGACTGTTTTAAACTTGCACATGGAGCATCCAAAGAAGGGCAAGAGCCGGAAGGAATTAAGCACCTGTATTATCTTCATCTTATCACGCGGGCAGAGGCTTCAAGTTGTGTCGCTTTCCTTCCCGAGAATTAGCTGGCCAAAGTACTCACACTCTGCACTTCAGTGCACGTCCTTATATAAAAAAAAAGATTACCGTAAAAGTGGAAGTACTTTTTCTAAAAAAGCAGTCTCCGGAATATAAGTACATAAGGAATTTTAGAATTCCTGTTTTGATAAACGGGACACAAGTGAGCTCAACTAACTTCTCTAAGTCCATCGAGTGCCCCTCTTTTATTAACTTGCATAATATTTTTGAATGCCAGAAACTGAGGATTGAGGAAATGGTATCAAACTGGCTGAATGCCAATTTAGCCTGCGCCTCTTATTTCATAAGATTTATATATTTCAATTGCATGTCCAATTTCCATTCGTTTGAAATACCATATTTTTCTGACTACAAGGTGCACTTTTTTTCATAGTTTGGCTGGTCCTGCAACTTCTACTCAGGTGTGATTTGTATATATTTAAATTTAGATCAAAGTGCACCCAAAATCCTCGTCTACGGCAACGAACAAGTTCGGGCTGGATTTGAAAGTGCCGCTTTTCAGAGTTGGTATATTTTGGGGGGGAATTAATATAAATTACTGGGAATAAAAAAATAATGTAATAAACCTGGTCAGTTACTGTGCGGGATTCTAGTAAATGTAAGCCATTTTAAACTAAAAAGAGAAATGTTTCCATAGTTGGAAGTGGAAGTTTCGTCCAAGTGGAACTTGTTTGCTGCCATCAGCAAAGGGTGCATTCAAAAAGTCACTCTGGCACCCCAACACCACTTTGACAGTGTGTGTTCAGAGAAGCAGAGCACATTCCCCTTCCATTTGTTTCTGAATGCAGCCTATATTAGCAACCAATCATCAGCTCGTGCTTGAACGGTTTCCATCTGGACTGCCTGATGCATTGGAACTCCGGCTCTCCTTTTTTGCGCATGCTGATCGGAACTGACTTTAGTTTTGGGGTAGTTCTAATTGTGCAACTCCAAACACAATGTTTGTCATCGTTTTCAGTTCAGGTCAAGGGTAGTCAATCACTTTTTTTCCTTTTTATCTGTAACCGTGTTCATTGCTCACAAATATTATGAAAAGGTCACCAACATGGTGCCCATGGGCATCAGGTATCCCTCGAGGACCATGAGTAGCCCACTGGTTTGTTCTAAAAATAGCTTGCCAATGATGGTACATTGTGATTTCCTAGGATTTGCAGAAATGACCATTTGGAAATGTAAACATTTGCAGAAATCATCCGTTTAAATATTGTGGTGATATACATGATAAATGTATATTATTAATAATGGCATTATTTGGCGAGACAGAGAAATCAGGCTGGGAAGGATGTACAGTAGGTGAGGTTGATTAAAGACAGAGAGGGAAATGTCATTACGAGTGAGGAAAGTGTGTTGAGGAGATGGAAAGAATATTTTGAGGAGTTGTTAAATGAGGAAAACAATAGGGAACGTAGGAATAAAGAGCCACAGAGGATTAGGAAGAAGGTCGATCAGGTTAGAAAGGATGAAGTCAGGAAAGCATTAAAAAGGATGAAGAGTGGTAAGGCGGTTGGTCCAGATGACATACCAGTGGAGTTATGGAAGTACTTAGGGGAGGTGTCGGTTGATTTTCTGAGTAGCTTGTTTAATAGAATATTAGGCACACACAAGATTCCTGATGAGTGGAGGAAGAGTGTCCTGGTACCAATTTATAAGAAGGGCGATGTACAGAGTTGTAGCAATTACAGGGGGATAAAGTTGATGAGCCATACGATGAAGGTTTAGGAAAGAGTAGTTGAAGCCAGGTTGAGACAGGAAGTGGAGATTTGTGAACAGCAGTATGGTTTCATGCCGAGGAAGAGCACCACATATGCAATATTTGCCCTGAGGATGCTGATGGAGAAGTACAGGGAAGGTAGGAAGGAGCTGCACTGTGTATTTGTAGATTTAGAGAAGGCTTATGACAGGGTGCCAAGAGAGGAATTGTGGTTCTGTATGAGAAAGTCAGGGGTTGCAGAGAAGTACGTTAGGTTGGTGCAGGACATGTATGAGAATAGTACAACAGTGGTGAGGTGTGCAGTTGGACGGACAGAAGACTTCAAGGTGGAGGTAGGACTGCATCAAGGATCGGCCCTGAGCCCCTTCTTGTTTGCTATGGTGATGGATAGATTGACAGATGAGGTCAGACAGGAGTCGCCCTGGACCATGATGTTTGCAGATGACATTGTGATCTGTAGTGAGAGTAGGCAGCAGCTACAAGAAAACCTAGAAAGGTAGAGGTCTGCACTAGAGAGAAGAGGAATGAAGGTCAGTCGTAGTAAGACAGAGTACATGTGCATAAATGAAAGGGAGACCAGTAGAACGGTGAGGTTACAGGGAGCAGAGGTGGCGAAGGTACAGGAATTTAAGTACCTAGGGTCAACAGTGCAGGGCAGCGGAGACTGTGGAAGAGAAGTGAAGAGTAGAGTGCAGGCAGGATGGAACAGCTGGAGAAAAGTGTCAGGAGTGATTTGTGATAGAAGGGTGTCAGCTAAGGTGAAGGGAAAAGTTTACAGAACAGTTGTGAGACCAGCCATGATGTATGGTCTCGAGACACTAGCAATAGGCAAAAGACAGGAGGCAGAGCTAGAGGTGGCTGAGTTAAAGATGCTGAGATTCTCCTTAGGAGTGACAAGGATGGACAGGATCAGAAATGAGGTTATGAGAGGGACAACTCAGACAGGAAAGTTTGGAGAAAAAGTGAGAGAGGCCAGACTGAGATGGTTTGGACCTATACAGAGGAGGGACAGTGGATACATTGGTAGGAGAATGTTAGAGATGGAGCTGCCAGGTAGGAGACAGAGAGGAAGGCCAAAGAGGAGATTCATGGATGCCGTGAGGGAAGACATGCAGGTAGTTGGAGTCAGAGTAGAGGATGCAGAGGACAGGGAAAGATGGAAATTAATGACTCGCTGTGGCAACCCCTGAAAAGGGACAAGCCGAAAGGAGAAGAAGATTAATAATGGCATTATTTAAGGTCATGTGTGCAAATGTGGTTTTTCAGAGCTTTGGAGCCCTTTGTGTTAACCAGTAGGCCAACGCAAGAAGTGCTTTCAGTGGCTTTCAGTTTCAAAAAGGTTGTTTTAGGTTCAATATTTTCCATCTGTCCGTCTACTGCTAGTTATCGGCTTTATTTGGGCTCTCTTCCACAGGTCAACAGGAAAGCGTTGCTGAAAATGTACCAGCCTAACAAAAAGAGGAAAACCTCACTGGTCCTCTAAAGCCAATTCCAACTGTAATCGGGAAGCAAATAGAAAATGCCAGTGGAGGCCATCCGGCAGCCGGCGAGGCCCGGCACTTCGCGACATTTCTCGCCTGCGCCCAAGGGCCGGTGGGTCCCGAATTCTACCGCAAAGTTCATCTTCGGGCGTCCGACCCAAGCAGAGTGCTGTGGAGAGGCTGGAAGCGGACAAGGCCAAATACGTCAAGAGCCAGGTGGCGCTGTCCAAGCAGCAGCCGGTCAGGCCTCCCGACGTGCGCAAGCCTCTGCTCAGCCCAGCCGCCAGCACTCTCAGGCCCGCCAAGAAGACACCTAGCCAGCCAAAGAGCAAACAGGAGTCCGTCCAGCTGGACCTCGAGCATCTGAGCAGCCTGATCAGTGACGTGAGCGACAGGCCCAGTACGGTTGCGAGCGCAGAACGCCTTGACGACTCCCTTCAGCCGATTTCCTCGAAAAAAGACCCGCCGTCCCATCCTCACTGCTCCAGCCCAACCCAGGTGACTCAAGTCCACGTTACTTCCACAGCACATTAACAACCACAGTTGGAACAAAGTTGCTCTACATAAAACATACAAAATGATCATTAAAATAAAACAATAATGACAAAATGAAACATTTTTTTTCCTGAGCCCCCTCCATACTGCCCCTTTGAAGTCTCCAAAGTCCAGTGTAAGGGTGCTGGGATCATGGATATTTTCACAGGTTGATGTGGGCACAAGTAATGACGTCGACAATTTTTTTCTTTCTTCGACTAGGTGAGACTGAAAGCGGACCGGGTGGAAAGTCCCGGATCGACGGCGGGCACGGTTCGCCGAGTGGATGTCATACCTCAAGCCACCGGTGGGCGAACCCCTCGCAGGCCACCGCTGTTCATCCGCCAACCGCTTCAGCCGCTGCCGTTACACCCCCAGTTTCCTCTGCGCCCGACTATTTCGCACCTCCTCCTCCGCGCGAAAGCCCCTCCGTCTCCTCTGAAACCCGTCGCCGCCCCGCCTAAAGCAGATCAGCCTCATATCTCTCCAGTTCCCATCTTCCTCACTTTGCCCCCTCCGTCCCCGGCCTTCACCCATCTATCCGGCTCCCCTCGCAGCAGGAAACGTCCGTCCCTGACCCGCTCCAAATCTGACATGAGCCAGCAATTTTCCCGAGCCGGGACAGAGTTGGAGCGCTTCTTCAACCTGTGTGGTTTGGACCCCGCCGAGCTGCAGGAGTTTCCCGCATCCACTTCTGACATTGTGTCTCTGGCCCGCTTCCGCAGCGTCAGCGCTCCGGGGTCAGAGTGCGTTGGTTCCGGCGGGCCTGACGAAGATGCTGAGGAGGCTGATGAGCGTGTTCCCTACGGCGTCTCGGTCATTGAGAGGAACGCCAGGGTGATCAAATGGCTTTACGGCTTGCGGCAGGCAAAGTGAAAGTGTTTCCCATTGGGGTTGCAAATGGTACAACATTTCCATGAGGAATATTGTGAAACTCTCTGTGGGAATGAACTGAAAATTTCGGGTAGTTTGATGGTAAGCTTTTAGGTTCAGGCAGCACAGTGTACCTAAGATTAGTGCACATACACTTTATAGTTTTGAGTTTGGGGGTTCAAATCTGAGCTTCCTGTTTGCACATTAGCCGGAGGGCCTGTGCGTGGGGGTTTCTCCGGCTAATGTGCAGAATATGCAGACTGTCACTCTTTGGGTGGCATAATGGTGCACGGCAGTTACTTAAAGTTCTCTGCAAGCGTCAACCTTCAGTTTGACAAATTATTTTTTTTATTCCCAGTAATTTATATTAATTCCCCCAAAAATATACCAACTCTGAACAGCTCCAGAACTTTGCCGTCCTGCTTGCCATGTATGAAACTTTGAACCTTGACACAGCATCCCGAAATTGCAGGCTGGCAGTGTTGCACTGTGCAAGTGTAGAAATGTACATTAAAAAAAATAAACTAAAAATATGAAGCCTAAGGCATTATAGCTGGGGGACAATTGTGGCCCTGGAATATGAATAATGTAAGCACAAATAGTCATTTGTCATTCTCGTGAACAACTTGGACATCCGGGTAAGTAGATTTGTGTGTATACCTCCACTCGAAACGACAATACGGGCCTGACTTTTGAGGTTGTAGTCTGCCACAACAGCAAGATGGCTTTCACATCTGTTCAAATAACTCTTGGTCGTGATTACTGACAATGTTGGACTTTTCAGAATATCTGTGCAACTCATTCCCAACCTAAAACAAAAATAAATCAGAATAGCGACCTCTCGACGTTTCTTACTTACTCGCCCATTTTCTGACCCAATTGTCCAGTGCATAGCCACAGCTCAGTACTTTGACCACAACTTATTTTGTTCACTACAATTCTTGCCCCTGCCTTTCATTATGGCCGGGCCCTTGTAATTATCTCACACTAACTGTGATGCCATAGGGAGATATTTAATTCGGTGGCCACGTCAAAGGTCCCAAAATTGAACAGGAAGGCAGCCATTTTGGGGGCAGGAAGGCATTCTCATGACTTTATTTGTAATGTTTTGTTTTGCTTGACTGGTGAGCATCGTCCTACTGGCTTTGAAAACCGGACAGTCAAATGATTCAAATAAGAGTCGTCAATGTTTTTGTTTTGTTTTGGTTTGAGTTTTTTTTTAATGCCTAGCTTGTGAATGATGCTTTCACATTGTCATTTGTTTTTGTTGATGTCCTAAAGCGCAACTGTTTGATTATTTTGCGAATGATGAGATATGAGCTGTGAGTTTATTTATACAATTTACTGATACCTTATTTGGACAATGGTGTTCGAAGTGGTGCAATTATTATTATAATTTTTTTTTTTAATCTGATCAATCCTGAGCTTGTTCAAGTTATTCAATCTTGTCAAATGGTACATGTGCAGAATCTGAGCTCCCAAACAGTTGCAAAGACAGCTTGGTGCATCAGTGTTGAGTTTTAGAATGGAAACTTGTCAAATAAACAGTTGAACTCTGAAAATACAATCTTGTTTATTATTTATAAGAAACTCGAAAAACTCCTGATCATTTAGTCATGCGAGGATGTTATGTGAAAGCTTCCACACTTTTGGAAATTTTCCAGTGGAATTAACAGGATGAAACCAGTATTTACAAAATTGAAGCTTTAGCTCTTAGAGAGAACTTGAAGGTCACCTTTTGTAAATTGTGTGAGTGGGTGTGTTTCTCATTTCAATATGAAAAGAGAATCAAGTGGTGAGTTACAAGTTTGGTCACGAAACGAATTAAACAATTTAAAAAATGCTTCTAAACAAACTCAAATTAACCAAAATTGTCTTTCCTTTGTAAGACTGTAATTATACGTACAGTACAGGTATCTGAAATGCTTTTTTTCCCCATCTTTGTTAATATCTTACACGAGGTTTGGGGGTTTATTTTAAATGTATTTATTCCCCTATTGCTGTACAATCTGTACAGAAGGAGGGTCAAGCCTCATTTGAGAATTGTCGTGTACTTTATTACACGACACTTGGTGACCGTTTTGTTTCATCTTGCACTCGACAAATACAGTACTCCGTATTACAAAGTCAAAAGAACTAAAACTAATATTACAGCAAAAATTAAAATAAAACAAAGCATTTTTAAACAAATAAAAACAACAAGCCTGCTCTTAAAGATTAATTCAAACTAACTGAATTAGAAAAACACACACAGGTAACCTTCAGTTTCTATTCTGTGTTCAGCAAAATTCCCCACTGCTATTTGATTCATGAAAATGTCCAAGAACGCCATTTGAACTCAGTGGCCACTTCCTGTTTGAAGCTTTGTCCTGTTGATCAATCATCTGGCCCCGTCTTGGTCTCATGATGTCAGAATGTGAACGTCGTGATGAAGAGGATTCTTTCAAAAACAATTCTAATGGAAGCAAGAAATCACATCACAGCTCATGTGAGTCACCACCCGGTTCTGAGAACGGGACTCATCGCGCAGCCTCTCCTCCTGAGGAGACATCAAACTGTGTTCTTTCTCCTCTGAAGTGTGAAGCCTCAGCCTGTTTCCTGTCTCTGTTATGAGGTAGACGCTGACAGATGTGGCAGATGACTTTACCCGCAACGCATCCCACCTGTAAAGATCTGGAGCGATAGGTTTTCTTTTGCTACTGTACACCTTCTCTCATCAGGTGGCAACTTTTAAAGGAGACGTCAAAAATGTTCTTTTCAAGAACATGTTCTAGTGAGCGGAATAGCATTCGGTCATCCAAGGAAGCTGACATTTTATGCAGCACGACCCCCTGCTGTCGACTGGAATTGACATCAAAGATTCCTAGGATTTAGGTTGTGAATGTCACATGATCTAACTCAGCAAATAAGCTGAGAACAGACAGATATTCATCTTCTTTCATATTCCCCCAAATACAATATTAATCAGAATAATGTGCTTAGACTGTTGGGGGCACACACAACATTAGAAATAAAAAAACAAACAAACTTAAAACTAAACACATACATCGACACTTTGTGTAACCAACACACAGCTTTGAAGTCCACTACCTTAATGTCAATGCTATCATATAATTTAAAAAAATGCCAAAGAGCTCTAACAAGCGACATCTATTGCATCTGGGGATGCTATAACCCATAAAGCAACAAATATTTATATAAAAAAGGTGGAGCAACACCTGAAGAGAGATAATGTAAAAATACTCATGGGCATATTCTTTATCCGCTGCGAAGAATGACCTACCGCCGCTGAGGGGTTGTGAAGTCCCCTTTGGCTATGTGTATATCCCGATGTCTGTATTATACTGCCCCCGTGGTCAAGATGCATAATGATCATTAAATTGAAGCAAAAAGTGTAAATATATATATACTGTATATATCTGTATAATTTGTTAAAAAAAAATTGTATCACGACCATGTGTTATTAAAAAGTACATTATTGTTAGAGTGCCATTGTTCTCATGAAAATACAAAACGGAAAGAAAATTGTTGCTGTTTGGAACGGATTAATGGCATCTCAGTTTATTTCAATGGGGATAAATGACTTGAGATATGCGTGTTTTGAGTTACGAGCACGGTTGTGGAACAAAGCAAACTCTTACCTCAGGACACCACTGTGTAAAGAAAACAAGTCTGTTTCATCAAATATCTTAAAACGTAAGTTAGCAGGTGGATCTAGTTGAATGGTTGAAATCTAGAAAGTTGACCAAAACCAGTCAAGAACTGTAGAAGCAGTCAATATATGAAGAATATCTCTAAATCTGGAAATTGTATTGTGACATTTTGGGAGTGTTCTAACTAAATTTCACCGTATATGTCCTGAATGATCTGAACAGATTAAAGTTGGAATTGATTGAATTGGTCAAGAAATGTGGAAAGACAAGGTACATTTGTAAAATACATCATAATTTGGGGAAGGGAAAATAGTTGCCCAGATGTCATGAGATGATTAGTTTGAAGTTAGAATGCCTCACATTAGTTTAGAAATATAAAAGGAGGTAAATATGTAAAATGTCTGCTCTGGTTTGAGAATGTTGCCATGGAAAGTGTGGAAAAATGGAAATCGGGACTTTGTGGCGTGTGTAAAAATAGTTCCCAATGTTGCGCTGAACTTTCAGAAAATGGAAATGTTTTGACTCAGTTAATAAGTTGTGAAATAAGTGTGTAATCAATTTAGAAAACGCTCCAATTCATTTGCTTGCTTTCTTTCCATGGAAAATGTGGAATTGTGGTCATTTGGGAAATATGTAAAACATATTCCCCAACTTGCGCGTGGGTCCCGCATAAAATAAAATGCGTGTGATTGTGCGCGCGCGTGTGTGTCTGCATCCCCCTGCTTCCGCTCTTCGCAAGGTGGTGGACTGGACACAGAACGGCTGAGCACTCGCGAACATGGGAGTACAGATTGAAACCATCAAGCAGGGCGATGGTGGGTTGTGCTCGCCGTCTTGTTTTTTTCCCGAATTGGTTTGTTATTGTTGTCGTCGTCCATTCCTACGGTGCTGTCCCGTGTGTGTCTGCAGGGCAAACGTTTCCCAAGAAGGGGCAGCGCGTCGTGGTGCACTATATCGGTGAGTGAGGAGCCGGGCTACAACAGCGTCAAACTTCATTGTTTCGCCTTTAAAATAATCATAATAATTCCACCATTGGTTGCTTTCAACGTTTCGGCTAAATGTCCTTTCGTCACGAACTGGGCTGGTTTGTTTCCACTTGGTTTTGGGGTGGAAAATGTTCCTATTTTCCTTTGGCTAGTGGGTTAAGCGCTAAGTCAATTTGGCTTTTTAGCTTTGTCCCAAGATGTTGCTAAAGGGAATAATTCGTCTTTAATTTGTATATTTAACGATAACACCTTTAATCCAGGCTGGTAGTTCTTGTTTTTTTGCGGTTTTGGTGAGTTAGCGGCAGCCCAGTGTTTTTTTTATGTGCCACCCGGGCCCCGTCAAGCTAGGCGGCTAACTTTAGCTAATCTGCTAACTGGCTGCAATCCTTCCTCTTTTCAGTCAAACTTGTTTTCGAATCTCTTGATGCTTATGCCCAGGGAGTCTGTTAGAACCGTGAAACGACGTCAATGTATAATCAGCGAAAAACAAGCTAGTTTTAAGGGTGGTCAATATATAGTATATCAAAACGCAAATGTAATTTGTCTTTGATTTGTGATATTTTTTGTTTCATTTTTCTGTACTGCAGATGAAACTATTTTGGTCTTACTAAAGGTCAACACCACATAAGCACACATTAGTATATTCATAAAATCAAATACAAAAGCACGCATCAAAACCCAAAAAACATTCACTTATACATGCAAAGTACAACAACACTTAAATATTCACTAAAACAAACCAAACACATCAGGCGTACGTTTCACTACAATTTGTATTTTGATGCTTGTAAGTCAAAAAAGAAAAGCTGGCAAACAAACAAATTGAAGTAAAGCAGCATGGGTATTTCATGGCCAGATTTGGAATCATTGGAAATAGTAAAAATATGGAGACCAGTGTTACAATGGTCTTTCCCAACATACACAAAAGATTTTTGGTCAAAAATGTTGGGTGCCACCCAACCCCATGTCGGGCCCTATTATCTGGATAAAACCACTCTTCGCACACCTCCGACCACAGGATCATTCTATCTGGCAATAGGACATAAGATAGTCAGGTGTGAGATGTCCTTGGTCAGGAAAGAAAAAAAATAGCTGGTCTTGTCTTGATGCGTGTAATGGCCCTTAGTTGGCACGTTAAAGTCAAGTGAAAAATTGTGGCAAACTGGTGTTGATGCAGCCACACGTGCAAGATGAGTGTGACACACCCTCCCTGCGGTCAGGTACACTGGAAGACGGGAAAGTGTTTGACGACTCGAGGGGCCGAGGGAAGCCGTTCAAGTTCAAGATTGGACACCAGGAGGTCATCCGCGGCTGGGAAGAAGGAGTCGCTCAGGTGAGGAGCGGAATGCAGCCTTTCTCCAACCGCAATGGTGAACCTGCACATAACCTCCTCCTGGCCTCCACAGATGAGCGTAGGTCAGCGGGCCAAGCTGATCTGCTCGCCGGACTACGCGTATGGTAGCAAGGGCCACCCGGGCATCATCCCCCCCAACGCCACGCTCACCTTTGACGTGGAGCTGCTGCGGCTGGAGTAGGGCTCAAGCGCTCTCGCCGCTTTGCTTCGTTCCACTCAAATTGCCAGGGTGAGACTTCGGCACCACTTGATTCCCAACTCGTCACAATCGCAAAGGACTGTGGATGCATGTGAAGTTAGAGGGTGTCAAACGTACGGCCTGTGGGCCAGGACCCACATGTCCGTTGTTCCAATCTGGCCTGTCTGGATGTAAAACATATTTGCTGCAATTTTGCAGTTGCTGCGTTTGCAATCATTCACTCATTCCCGACTCACTAATCACTACAGAAGGATTGTCAGTGGCCATTTTCGAGAACTATCTTGGTCCACAAGTATAAGTATTAAATCCAGTCACACTCAGCATTTTACACAGATTCTCGCTACTATTAGCAGGGGTGGGCACCCTCATTCCCGCGAGTCCGTCAGTGAGCTGCCGCCAGTACTTTTACCAATCACCACGCTGTGCGTATCTGTTGTTTTTCTTCATTTGGCCGTGTGTCAGCTTGTGCGGCGCCATCTGTGATGTGGAAAAATGATTTTCTCCACGCCGAGGGGGGACAGACTGGGCCCGCGTAGGTCAGCCTAAAATACTGAAGGAGGCAGTGACAGACTAACGGACCTTGCGTCCTTCTGACAGAATGCCCGCCTCTGATTACGGTATTAGTGCACTTGAGTCGTTCTGTTACTGTGCCGAATTGTCTTGACTCGTGAGGACACAAGAGTGTACTAGTCAATATATGCACCTTGATCCTTTCATTAGAGTTGTCAGGAACAAATCTTCTGAGAATTAATTCTTATCAATCATTCAATGAAATATCTGTTTATCGTGCTCGCTTGCTGGCTCAACTGGAGCGCTGTGAACACTTTCCGGATGCACTGTAAAGCAACGCCAAACCGTGCGTTGAGGTTTATGTTAAATACAAAGAACGATAAAAAGATGTTCTTTTTATTTCTCCCCCGAGTGCGTGCGCATGCAAGGATCTGCAACAAAAGTCTGTGTGGTAAATATGGACAGTATTGCAAATATGTTTTTTAAATTATGTAATTTTGAGGCACAAATCTTGGCGTAGACCAGGGTTAGGGAACTCTGGTTCCTCGAGAGCCATATCCTGCCTGTTTTAGGTCCCTCCCTCCTCCATCACACCTGATTCAATTGTTCAGGCCTCGACAGAGCTTGCTGATGAGCTGATCATTTGAATCAGGCATGTTGGAGTAGGGAGGGACCTAAAACAGGCAGGATATGGGTCTCGAGGAACCAGAGTTCCCTACCTGGCGAACGGTCGATTATTTCCAAAGTATTCATTTTTACCATTTGTGCTTTGTTTTGAACACACTGTAATGTGCTGTTTTTGTGCTGAATGCAGGTCAAATCCTATCATGGGAACATGGAGGAAAATCCAGACGACTCCTGCATAGGACCTACAATGTCTGTACCTTCACTTGTCCACTCTCCTTTTCTTATGCGTACCACATACCACTTCATTTTAGTTTGGGATTTCTACTCAGTCCTAGCTCATCACATCCTATCTATTTAGACATGCTGTGATGTATTTTCATGTGTTTTTACTTTTTCTTTTTTTTCACCATTGACATTTTTTTGTACAAGTACTGAATCTGTCTCATTTCTTCTGGCTCTGCGGCCTTTCTATCATAGTCTTAATGCGTTTTCTTCAAAAGGAATTGCTTTGACGTGGAGCTGTTTGTTCGAATGGCCATGACGCTTAGTTATCGGGCAACATCACACAGACATCTCATCACTTGGAATTGTTGAATCAAGCACACGGACAGAGCCGCCTCCAGCTATCTACAATTGTTGTCAGCAACACTTATTTATGAGCGCCCGGTGATTTTAGCGCTCAGGCACTCACAGCTGGATGCTTTTTTTGCCTTGATTTTTTTGCTGCAAACAAAAAAAAAATGTGGGAAAAATCTACTGCCCCCCAAAAAGTTTGTGGCAAAAGGTTTGTTGCATGAAACTTTCCACCAAGAGGCACCTTGCAGTTTGTGATTGCATTTATTTCAAGGAGTTTTGTGTTACAAGCTGTGGATGTTACATTCTGTTCCTTACTCTTCACAATAAAAGAGTACAGTCAGTGCAAGCGCCTCAATGCTTTAGGACAGATCACATTTCAGGAGCAATCGTACATTTGCAGGTTAGTATATACAGTACATTTATATTCTTTGAACCAAAAAAAGATTGTTTTTGTGCAACGTGCAGATTCAACCACTGTTGAATTGAGCAAGAAAACTACCCCTGAAAACCAAAATCGATGTACTTTTCTATTGCGTAAGGCTGAAATTAGTTACTGTACCTCACTTTTATTAAGCGCTGAGGATTTTCTAAATGAGCACAAAAATAAGCTTTGGGGAAACGTTCCTCAGATGTGACATTGAATGTTGAACTTTATCCTCGGTTGTAGCTGACTATATTAACAAACTCACTGCTTCATTCCATACATAATAAACACAGTTGAAAAATAGACCCAAAATGTTATCAGTGATAGCTAGATAAGATCAATGATATCAGATAGCCAGCTTAATACAAACTAATGTTCTCTCTGTGGTGGTGTTAAAGCAACAAGAATATGAAGCAACACAAGTAGAAAAAGAACATGTCAATTCTCACAGGCGTATATTCTTTATCCTTTGCAAAGAATGACTCCTGTTACTACTGAGGAGTTGTGACCTAGTCACTGATGATGTAGTGGGACATTCACCTGACTTGTATGCGGGCAGCGTGGGATTGGTTCCCACTCGGGGACGATGTGGGTGTCAATGGTTGCTTGTCTCTACATGTGCCCTGCGACTGACTGCTGACCAGTTCAGGGTGTGGTCTGCCTTCTGCTCAGTCACCTGGGATAGGCTTTAGCAACCCCCACCCCCCTGTTCAGGATAAGCAGTGTTGAAAATGGATTGGGTTGGGACGTCTCCTTGGTATGTCTGTATAATACTTCCCCGAGGTGGCCATGATATGCACACCAAAAGGCAAAATGTATGACAAAAACTCCTACAATACTTTGTTTTTAGAAAGGACAATATTAGAGTGCTATTTTTCTCTTCAAGAAAAAAAACATTCCAAAACTTCAGTTTTGGAGGAGGAGGCTGCAACGGATTATTGGCATGTTCATTCATTTCAAAGGGAATAGGCTATTTGAGATACAAGTGTTTTGAGATGTAGTTGGGTCTGTCCCCTGACAAATAATGGAGGTCCATTGTCTATCTTTAAGATGAGAACTATTCTTCTTGTGTACAAATAAGTAACTCCCAAAAATTCACGTCAGTTTTTTTGAAATATTTTTTAAGCTAAATGTAACAAGAGCAGCCTGTCCATAAAGGGTATTAAGTTTGAGGAAGGGTGGCGGGTTGAGAAGCCAAGTCAGATGGGTGTTCCACTCACGCTGGGCGATCCGCGTCCTGGTCCGCCGGGTCTCCGACGGAGCGAGTGCAGGGCCACGGCGCAACAGCCTCTCAGCAGGGAGCCGATATGATAGACGGGTGCGATGTCCCGAGGCGCCCCGCGACACAGCCAAGCCAAGGTCGGAACCACCGGTACAGCCAAAGCCAACAGATCCACCAGGAAGTACGGGCTCCAGTGGCAACTCTGAAGCGAATCGTCATTTCCCGCTTCCTCCTTGCCACCCCCCTCCGTCTCCAGCACGGCGGCTTCCTGCCTAAGGGGGGTCACGGGGTGGGGTTGGCACACACAGGGCACCTCTAGAGGAGACAGAGGAGGTAAAGCCGTTGAAAATACGAGGGGCTCTGCGGGGCTCACGTCCCTTGATGCCGCGGAAATTATACTCAGCTCCTCTGCGCCCCTTTCCTCGCGGGAAAACCAAGTTATGGTCGGGCTGCAGGCTTGTGAGCGCACCTCCAGCTTTCTCCCCGCCGGAGCGCTTGGGACCGGGTCAGCGGGAGCAGTCATGGCAGAGGCGATGGTTTCCTGGGGCTCCTCCTGAGGTAAGTGCAGGAACAAGTGATGATGAGGGAGGTAGCAGCTTCCTGCCAGAGACTGGCAGGAGTGTGAGATGGACACTGCGGCGCTCGCTCGGCACAGCCGGTCACAGCTAGGGAAGAGGGGCGGCGTCCCCTCGGCGCAGTCCTGTTGTGCCGTCGTTTCCAGCAGCAGGTGGCGCGGCGCTCGGCTTGACTCGCCCTGCGGGGCCTCACCACTCAGGTGCCTGCTGCGGGTCAACGTGCTAGCGGGAGAGCAGCCGCAGGATCGAGACCTCCCGCTGAGCCTCGGTTCCTGGGACCTTGTGTATGGCTTGTGGTCGTGGTCTTGCTTCCAAACACCCAGGTTGGACCTCACAGACTCCACCACTTCTTGGAGGTGCTGAATTTCCTTGCGGGCCTCTTTGAGGGCCAACTGGGCCTCCACGCGGTGGCATTCTTCTTCGATCCAGTCTTCCTGCATCCTGTACAGCTGAGTCCTCAGCTCATCTATTTCGTAGTCTCTGTGGTGAAACCCAAGAAAATGGAAAATACTGCCCGTTTTCGAGAGACATTTTCTTTTGTTGGGAAACAGCAGGTGCTTTTCCGTGGCAGAATGTAGATGACTAACACTGACCTCAACTGAAATCAATGACAAAAACTCGCTTGGGCCGTACTGCCAGATCACAACTGCCCGGTATTTTTTGTTCTTAATTTTCAGAAAAATACAGCCGAAGCTTTGTTTCTGAATTGAATTTGTTCCAGGGAATGTGTTTGCCAAACAAAACATTTGTGAACCAAGGTAAAGTCTGTTATAGCCTCAGAACAAAGTTATGTTTGCTTTGTTTTTATTTGTGTACCCTGTAAAAATATTTGTCTCTAAATACACAATACATGTTCGAAGATAATTGCTGAAAACCTGAAGACCGAAAACAATATCACTGTTAACCCTGAGCACGGTTAAAGTGAAATGACGTCAACTGGAACCCAAACAAATGTCTTGATTCAATGCAAATAATCAGTCTGTGGAGTATATAAAATTGAGAAGATTTACTGTCGAGAGGGTGAAATTCCAAGGATTTGGGAAATTTTCAGTTAAACGAGGTTTTTCAACAATTCAATGACGTGTTTGATCAGACTGACCTGTGTTGTAATCTCTCCATGTTGTCCCTCAGTCTGGCTCGCAGGTGTCGTATGCTCACCTCTTTCTGCTGCAGGGGTGTGAGGTACTGCTCTGGGGTTGGAGGCCTGATCCCATGGTTGTCACTACATACCGTATGCTTTGCTTGACGCCTGAGGGAAAAAAAAGAGGTGGCACGAGGCACTGTCACATTAAGTTTTGGGAATATTGTTGGTGTTTGTTTACTTTTTGTCTGTGTAGAGAATAGCCTGACACAGAGTGATTATTGCCAAATGTATTGTTGTCTTGTGCTTGCCTAAAAAAACAGACAAACAAAAAAAAACCCCATCCAGAATGTAAACATAGCGCTTTGTGCTAAAAAGCTAAGTTGCCTAGTGATTTGATAACAAACACAATGTTTTCATCCATCCCTCCATCCATCCATTATCTCCTATAAATCCTATCATTATCTATCTGGGGTTGGGTCGCATTTAATGTCACTTCAAAATAAAGTGAGAAAAGGTAAGAAGTCATAATACCGGTCGGTTGATCTACATTCCAACCCTCACCTATGGTCACGAGCTATGGGTCGTGACCGAAAGAACAATACAAGCGGCCGAAATGAGTTTTCTCCACGGGGGTTCGGGCTCTCCCTTAGAGATAACGTGAGAAGCTTGGTCAGCTGGGAGGGGCTCAGAGTTGAGCCGCTTCTCCTGCACGTTGAGAGGAGCCAAATGAGGTGTCTTGGGCATCTGATTAGGATGCTTCCTGGACACCTCCCTTGTGACGTGTTCCAGGTGTTCCGGGCATGTCCCACTGGCAGGAGGCCTCGGGGATGACCCAGGACACACTGGAGGGACTATGTCTCCCAGCTGGCCGGGGAATGCCTCAGGATCCCCCTGGAAGAGCTGGAACAAGTAGCCGAGCAGAGGAAAGTCTGGTCTTTCCTGCTAAAGATGTTGCCCCCCGTGACCTGACCCCGGATAAGCGGTAGAAAATGGATGGATGGATGGATGGATGGATGGATGGATGGATGGATGGATGGATGGATGGATGGATGGATGGTAACATACTCCAGATTATGTACTATACACGAGTTTGTTGGGCAGAGGTTTGTTTGTTTTTTTGTTTTTTCACAGAATTGATGGTTTATATAACTGTGATGATACTGTTGGTATTAAGAGGTGGATTAAGTCCCCTCTGACAACCCAAAGGCAAATGCATGGCCTGCCACCATGACTCATCATTTTGTGCAGACGATTAGAGTTTTTGTACCTCGGCGTACTAGGATAGATCCGAGGTGTGAGGCTTCCCTCAGTCGCCTTGACCTTCAGCGGGTAGTTGCTGGTGCTGGACATGTCAGTGTGGGCGCATCGTCCGCTGCTGCCACTCGTTCCTGCTGAGCGCCTTGACAGGAAAAAAACAACACTGAGTTGATGTGTCCTAACCATTACTTGTCAGAGCAAGTGAGGCGTGACCGTACCTGCGCTGACCTAATGAGGTCTTCCTACTTGGGGTGAGAGTTAAGGACATGCTGCCTCTCGTGAGGGAGGCCCTGAGTCCTTCCAGCTAGACTCTGAAAACCAGCAAACATTTGAATAGATTTTGCAACACATGAATATATGTTTTGAATCTTTGGGGTTCTTCATGCACTGTTTGTCAATTCTTTTTGTTTTGCTAAGCCTTTCGATGCTTTATTTTGCAAAGACAGTGCACACTATAAATTTATTATATTAAAATTAAAATCTTCCAAGAACAAAAAATACACATTTCATTGAGATAAAAAGTTGTAATCTTATGAGAGGGCCGTCTTTCCAAGATTAAAGTGCAAACTTTATCGAGGGAAAAAGGTGGTGATGGGAAAATGAAGCTTAAAATTTGCTTAATGAAACAGTTTTATTTTTTGATTCCTCTAGATCAGCGGTCGGCAACCTTTGACACCGAAAGAGCCATTTGAACCCGGTTTCCACGGAAAAGAAAACACTGGGAGCCGCACATCTAAAATGAAAAAAAAAAAACTTCTACTACTTTACCGCAGCATGTTTCTTATGAAATCCACGTGCTACAGAGAAAATTACATTTTATTCATTTAATGAACACATTTTGAATTCTTGAAAAATAATAACAATGAATGTCTCTTTCAAATAAATTAAAAAGCTGAATTTAAATTGTCCATGTAGCAAACGAAAGCAGAAAAATGCCATGAGGCGTCATCCTTATATCCATTTATCTTATCTAAAATGAAGATAACACTGTATATATTGCTTTTTCTTACCTTTACACTTTGTATAAACAACTATAGTGTGGTTATGTCTTATGAAGTGCTACGGAGAAAATTAAATTTTACCGATGTAATGAACATCTGCATAAATATTTATTTTACCTGGTTAATGGGACTTCTGCTCCTGAACCTCTGCGCACAGCTTCTGCAAATCGGGGCTGTACGAAGTCACTTTCATCTTTACGCAGGACTGTAAGCTGTCATCTGTGAGCCGTAAGCGGTGTTTGTTTTTAATGCGGTTCATGGTGGAGAATCAGCCTTCTGCATCAGTTCCGAAACAGCTTTTTTCCTCTCTTCTCCCTCTTGATATTTTTCAGCAAAGGCTCTGTGTGTATTGTTAAAATGTCTTGCGACATTTGACCGTTTATTGTTAGCCAGTTTTTCTCCACAAATTAGGCATACTGGTAGGCCACTCGCCTGAGGTAAATGCAAATGAATCTGCCCAGGCATCATTGAATGTTCTATTTTCTTGAGATATTTTTCTTTTCTTACATTTCTCCATTGGCTTTGCCGGGGTTGAAAGTCGCTCAAAATAGACGCCGTTTCAGCGGGTATACCAGCTTCCGCAGTGTGACGTCTATTTTGAGCGACGAAAAAATAATATCAAATAATTTAATTAATATTTTAATATTTCAAGATCACAATAATCTTCAAATTTAGAACTAAAATAATATAAAAACTAACACAAATAAAACACACTTCAATTAAATACAAAAAAAATAATGTTGTAATTTATTTTCCCAAGCCAATCAGAGCCGCATTATAAGGATGAAAGAGCCGCATGAGGCTCCGGAGCCGTGCGTTGCCGACTGCTGCTCTAGATGGAACTGCCTGTTCAACACTGGGCTGAAACTACACTGACTTGCCATTTCTGACTTGCTCAGAGTTAACAGTGATATTGTTTTCAGTCTTGTGGTTTTCAGCAATTGCCATTGGCTTGCCAGTTCATGAAGCAAGTTTGAAGCTTCATTTTCCCATCATTACAAAAAGTAATTTTAACATAAAAATTAAACAAAGTCTGATTTGTTTTAATAACCGTATGCCTTTTATTCTGGGAAAGACACCTTTATTTCCCCAGAATAAGACTGTATTCTTTTAAAGTGTCGGCACGGTAGTCAATGAGTTAGCTTGTCCACTTCACAGTGCAGAGGTGCAGGCTTCTATTCCAATCCTTGACCTCCCGGTGTGGAGTTTCCATGTTTTCTTGCCTACACGGGTTTTCTCCGGATATTCCGGATTCCTCCCACATTCCAAAAACATGCATATCAGGTGAATGGAACAATCTAAATCAGGGGTGTCAAACTCATTTTAGTCGCGGGCCAATTTGGAGTTACTTCTTCCCTCGAAGGGCCGTTATGACAGTGAAACCGCAAAATTATTACTTGTACACAACAAATTAATAGATTCCTTGTTTTGAAATCAGTCATGTCAACTATAATAGTTTGTTCAATTATTGTTCAAGTGAGTGTAAACTGGGCAACAAAATGATTGCGAAATCTGGAGCCTAACCCAGCCGTCTTCGGGCAGTAGGCGAGGGACACCCTAAACCGGTTGCCAGCCAAACCGCAGGGCACACAGAGACGAACAACCATTCACCCTCACAATCACACCGAGGGACAATTTAGAGTGTTACATTCACCTGCCATGCATGTTTTTGGAATGTGGGAGGAAACCAGTGTACCCGGAGAAAACCCACGCAGGCCTGGGGAGAACATGCAAACACCACACAGGGAGGATGGAGCTGGAATTGAACCCGTTACCTCTGCTCTGTGAGGTCTACGCGCTAATATGCATCACATAAACTTTGTTTCAAGTAATTCAAATGCATTGAAATTATGTATACAATTGAAATGAATAAATCTTATGACTTGGCACAAAAAATTCGGCGTCTTTCATGTCGTCATTGTATGTTACTTTCTCTCTGCTTCTAAATGTCGTTACCTGTTGTGTTTTTAAATGTGTTAGGTGTTTCTTTGTTTGTTTAAAAAAAACATTAAGTTGCCTTGTTTTTGAATTGTGCTATATAAAGCTGCTTTGCCTTGCCTTTCTACTGGTGGCAAAAATATATAATAAAAGTGTGTCCATTCATATAACAGAATAAGTCGTGGATTTGTGTTCAGTTAATTTCACAGGTCATTTTGAGAGTAAATTTAGACGACACCATCTGTACTGCGATATTCATACTTTTTGTGACATTTTTGTTCGGTGGAGTGCCGTTACATTTTTCTCATGTCAAATGGACGTGGCCCAAAAGAAGTTGGGAATCGCTGTCTAGAACGCACACACGCACGACTCCATTCATCTCACCTCGCCTCTTGAGCCTCAGCAGCAGCAGCAGCTACCAACAGGTGGTCACGGCGTCGTTAATGGCGACATATACATACGTAAGCGTGTTACGTAAGCGTGCGCGTGCTAGTGGATGCGGAGGCGAGCAGTGCGCAGAAACCGGCGATTAGGGTGAACATCCTGGAATAGAATCGCGATGAACTCGTGAAACACCAGCAGGGACGTAACACCAAAGCGAGAGAGGCGAAAAGCCTGACTAACAAGTCCCGCAGAGGTATCCGACAGAGCGGTTTGCGGCGCGTGCCGCGAGGGCGTCTCACCTTGTCAGAAGCCTCGGACCCGAGCGTGCGGCTCACATGGACAACGACGACACCGAGGCTGCGGCTGGCTCGTCGCTGGCAGCGGGGCGAAAAGACGCAGCAGTCGATGCGGATCCAAGCGCATCCTGCAGCTGTGAAGGGCCCACATCGAGTGCGCCCACTGCGACGTCGATGCCTCTTAAAGAGACAGCAGGTGGACGAGACGACAGAAGAGAGACATGATGAGCTGGCAGGGAGACATACTTCAGCGCTCTCACATGGACAATCCATACCTACCACTAAAATACACTCCAAATACACTGAAATGCTTTCAGATAAAGGAGCAATCAATACATCTCATACTGAAAAATGTGTTTCAGTGGTGTGTGAAAACATTTTTTTCAGGTTTTCAGTGGCAATGAGAGTATTTCAGTAGGGACCATGAGAAGTTTTTTATTAGTGTCCGAAAGTGTATTTGGAATGAGTGTTGGTGTTTCTCTCATGTGCGAGAGCATCCCTGCAGTGTGGGAACGTTATTTTGTGTTGTTCGCACATGTGTGTGTGTGTGCGTGTGTTTAGAGTGTTTCAAGTACGTGTGAGAGTGTTTTAGCTGTGTGAGTTTCAGTTTAGTGTGTGAAAGTGCTTCAGTTGTGTCAAAGTGTTTCTGTTGCATGTGTCTTTCAGTAGTATTTATGAATCAAAGTGTATTAGTATCGTATAAGAGAATTTTAGGAATGGGTGTTATAGTGTGTGTGTGTGTTTGTTTGTGTGAGGGAGAGAGAGAGAGAGAGAGAGAGAGAGAGAGAGAGAGAGAGAGAGAGAGAGAGAGAGAGAGAGAGAGAGAGAGAGAGAGAGAGAGAGAGAGAGTGGTTCAGTACAATGAGAGAGGTTCACCAGTGTGTGCGTCAGTTTTGTGAAAGCCTTTCAGTTGTGTGTGTTTCAAGTTTTCTTGTGTGAGAAAGCGTTTCAGGATTCAGTGTGAGAGCATTTAGTGAGTGGGTGTTTTAGGAAGATGTGAGAATATTTCACTTGTGTGACAATTTCATTAGTGTGTGTTTCCATTGTGTAGGAGTGCTTCATTTGTGTGAAAGCCTTTCAGGAATGGCTGTGTAACTGTGTGTGCGTGTGTTTGAGAAAGTAGTTAAGACTGTGGGGCTCAGTACAGGTAGTGTGTGTGTGTTTCCGTCCTGTGAGAGCCTGTCAGAGACTATATATGTCTGAGACTATATAGGTTTGTGTGAGTGAGAGAGAACATGTTTCAGTACTGTTTTATTGTGTGATGACAGCATTTCAGATGTGTGAATATTTCAGGATTGTGTGAGTGTTATACAGTATGCGTGTGGGCATCTCAGTAGTGTGCTAGAGCATTAAGGATGTGCACAAGGGAGCATCTTATTGTGTGAGAAGGATTTTGTGCAGTGCAGTGTGAAAATGGTTCACTAGTATTTTGAGAGGGTTTCAACAAGTGTACCTCTCATTGAATGCCTGCATGTATGATAATAATACAAATGGTGTAGCTGTACACTCATCTGACTTGGGTGCAGGCAGTGTGGCTTTAAGTTCCCACTCAGGGTCAGCGTGAATGTGAGTGAATGGTTGTCTGTCTCTTTCTGTGCCCTGTGATTGTCTGGCGACCAATCCCGTGTGTACTCTTGGTGGGAAGTCAGCTTGGGTAGGCTCCATTCTCCAGTCAAGAATGGATGGATGAAAAAAAAAACAATCTTCCCAGAAGGGTGACAACACCCAGCAGGAAGACAAAGCCACCCACATACATACTGTATATAGATTAAACCTGATTATGCTAAACCTACAGTCATGACTGGTTTGTTGCAGGGTTCACATTGCAGACCATCCCAGCGACACATGAAATCCACAAAGTAGTAGCTGCAATAAATATACATTTTATTATTTACATATATTTGAAAGCATACATATAATGAACACATGTGAGGTGCACTATGGCTATCCTCATGTTCTGCAGTACTGTAGTATCTGTGACTATCTGCGGTGTGACCTCGGAGTTAGCAAACGAAGAGTCGACTTGGCTGAGTGTCTGCTCAGTTACTCAGCGTCAATTGTGGCAAACGGCAGGTCGCATGTTATGTGTTTGTGTTCAATTTATTACCTTTATTTAATAAAGCTATGGGGTGGCCCGGTGATCCAGTGGTTAGCGTGTCGACCTGAGATGGAAAAATACAAGGTTATGTGATGTTGTGTTCAGAGGTTAACAAAGTTTTGAGAAATAGGTTGTATAATACTGCTTACGCGAAATCATGTGCTGATCGTTTCAAGGAGAGAGAAACCGTGATAACCACAACTTGTGCAAAACAAGTGGTGTGAACGTGAAAAGGGGAGACAGATATGCTGCGACAACAACAAGAAAGTGTGAGGAGAAGCTGTGCAAGCCTTATTTGTTAAAATAACAGACGGAATGGCGCTAGGGGGGCTGAGATGGCCACTCACCCCTCCCTTCGCACACTCCGAGTTTTGGGTAAAAGGAGTACGCTCGCTACCCTGAGTAGAGTCTGCTGCGGGTTGCGTACGGACGCCCAGCTTGTATCAAAGCTCACTCTACCCAGGGTGTTGGCTCTCCATCCTGAAGGCGCAAGGTAAGAGTTGAATTATATTCTAGGAGCTTGATACGCTGTTATTTGCTTGAAGACTTGACATTATTACTGTGGGCTAATAAAGCGCTATTGTTAGTAGCAGTATGATGTGTTGTTAATTGAGTGACTGTTTGGCATATTCTGTGGCACTAGTAAACGATCCAGTTATTGGTAGCAGAATTGTCTCTTGTGTCTTCATTTCTGAGTGCCTATCTCCAACGATCCTTTCCTAAATTTGATACCGAGCCAGGCGAGGTATCAGAAATGTTTTAAAACACGACCTCACAGTGCAGAGGTCGTGGGTTCGATCCCAGCTCCGGCCTTCTTGTGTGGAATTTGGATGTTCTCCCCAGGCTTGCGTAGGTTTTCTCTGAGTACTCGAGTTTCCTCCCACATTCCAAAAACATGCAAGGCAGTCTGATTGAACACTCTAAATTGTCCCTAGGTGTGAGTGTGACCGCGGATGGTTGTTCATCTCTGTGTGCCCTGCAATTGGCTGGCAACCAATTCAGGGTGTCCCCTGCCTACTGACCCATGTGAGGATAAAGTGGGACAGGCTCCAGCGTGCCTGCAACCCTTGTGAGGATAAGCAGTTCTGAGAATGGATCGATGGATTATGTTAAATTAGCTCACAAAATTGAATTTCCCACCGATGTGCAGTTGTGTAATTTGAGGGGGAAGTAAACCCAATTTTTATTTTATGGCCAAATTACGTGGTATGTGCTCCCAGAAGTCCGAACATGGTATTCTAATCAATGCCGTGTTAGTGGAATAAGAATTAAACTGACTCACTCATCAGTTTCTATCTCTCTCAGGGGCACCGTCATTTTGGGAAATATTGCCCTCTGTTTAGGTCACAATGTTTTGTGGCCCATTCAACAGCGTCTTGCAAAAACATTTTGGGGGGTTTAGTTCCATTGTACGGTAATTCATTTGTACTTGAAATCGGCACATCAATATAATTGCACTGTAATTATTATAAAAATATGAACCCGCAATAAGTGAACTGTGACATAAGTGACGACTGTAATACAACAAACCTGAATGTTACAATTTCCACTTGTCTTAATAATTTAATGAATAATCATAATTTACAGTTGGATACAATTTTTGATAGCTGTTCAACAGCAGCATTTTTAAGCACCAATAATAACAAATGTCAATAAATATTTTACCCATATGAAAGTTTTGTTTAAGTTAATTAAAGTTGGTTTTCACTTGAAATTTAAGTTGCTCTGGAATGGATAAAAATAAATACTGTTTTCTTGCAACTATATTGTTGTTTAACATATAACCACGAGTCCTCCAGAACCAAAACTGCAACTTGTTGAAGATTCCCACGAATATCTTGCCTTCTTAAACTTTGTCTGTCTTGGCATTTTCCAGCAAGAAGAATGCAGGACCAGGGGTGACAAAGATGTCCTGGTATGGCTCACTCTGGTACAGACTCACAGCCCCTTCCTTCTGAAGCACAAGGAAACACTGAAACGTTCTAGCCACCTGCATGCGGGTGTTTCCTGAGCAGAGGTCCCTCAGGCAGAACGACGTGTCCTCACGCCACTGATACATGCACACACACACACGCACACACACACACTGTGTTGGATTCTGCAAATATGTCAAACTAGGGGGCCAGAGACGACCCACCAAATGATTATTTGTGGCCCACAAAAAAAGGGTAGGGCAGAACTATAAACTGCCAGTTTTACAACATCTCACTGAAAACTAGAGAAACTCAAGAATACTTCAACATTTTAGCAACATATGAATTATTAATACAAATTAAGTGGGCTATGTTGTTTATTAAAAAAAAGGCCACGATTTGAGGAAATACGGTATTAACAAGAACGCATGCAGCTATAATAAGAAAAAAAGAAAACACTATTTTTAGTTTCTTACTTGTAGAGATTTCAGGAGCATGTGTGCCTGTTGGTACACCGCCTGCTGCTCGCCAAAATTTTGGCTGCCCAGCAAAGACTGCAAGTTACAAAGGGAGTGAGTTATTTACTTGTAGCGCCAGTTCAATCTTCAGGGAGGCCTTGAACAAGTTAACGGGAACCATCTGCTGCAGCAGTCCTTATAGTTCGCTGCCTATCGTTAATACTTCTGCAAAGGCGGACAAGCCTGGAAAAGGTACAGCAACATTATATCACTCTCAAACTACACTCTTGACACAGTTGGGAGAGGAAAAAAAGAGTAAATACTTCAGGAACACTGCATTCCCAATTACTAATGTGATTTCCTAATTGCAGAGGCTCTGATTCGACTGGTCACTGGGAGCAAAGGGGTACATATATTCTTTTAAAAGAATATATGAATAAAAAAATGCCTGTGAGCATTGTTCTATCTGTTTACATACATTCTGCCACCATTTTTGTTCAAATATCCATTGCTTGAAATGAAAAGGCAGCAAAACCGTGATTACTGATGCTAATCATTAGCATGACAATTATACTTTATGTTAGATGTTAGCAGTAAGCTAGTAGACCGTTCTTCAGGCAACTTGGGAGTTCCCGATCAATTATTTTAACGACCATAATTTAGCCTATCAATGCATGATCTTTCATTTTCGGCCGTATGACGTCAGTTCTGGCACGACTCGGCCGCACGCGTTGTCCAAATTCACATATAGCTTGTCCAAATTTGCCACTGTTGATGTGGCCCAAGGAGGTTGTTTAAGGAACAATCTGAAGGCGTTGAAGTACCCAGCCTACAACGCGTCCTCCGAGAATTTGGAAATCACGTGCGTTGTACTGTAGTGCGTCGGAACTTACGTCATGTGGCTGAAAATGCGGCCTTTTGAGGACTCAGCATGTGAATTTGGACACAGCCCTTGTGTTTCTCAATGGAAATCTTAACTCATTTGTTTCACATATTGTAACTGATATTTTGTTGTGTTGTGTGGTGTTGCTTCAGCTGAAATTCATTCATTCATCATTCATTCGTTCATTTTCCGATCCGCTTATCCTCACAAGGGCCGTGGGGGGTGCTGGAGCCTATCCCAGCTGTCTCTGGGCAGTAGGCGGGGGACACCCTGAATCGGTTGCCAGCCAGTCGCAGGGCACACAGAGACAAACAACCATCCACACCCACACTCATACCTAGGGACAAGTTAGAGTGTTCAATCAGCCTGCCATGCATGTTTTTGGAATGTGGGAGGAAACCGGAGCACCCGGAGAAAACCCACGCAAGCCCGGGGAGAACATGCAAACTCCACACAGGGAGGCCGGAGCTGGAATCGAACCCGGTACCTCTGCACTGTGAAGACGACGTGCTAACCACTGGACTAAAAAATAATCGTTAATTGATTCAAATGCATGCATGCATTGAGTTCAAATGCATTTTTTAAAACTTTTTTTTTTTTTGGGTGTCACTACGTGGAGCAGGGGAGTCCAAATCCGGTCCTCGAGAGTTACTATTTAGCTGTCTCCTTCCTCCAATACAGCTGATTCGAATGATCAGCCAGCTTTGCAGAAGCCTGCTAACGATCCTGATTATTAGAAACGGGTGTGTTTCTTTCACATTCCGGCTCTTTCTAGTGAGCTGAGCCAAAAGAGCAGGTTCTCGAAAAAAATATATTTATTTTTAAACTCCCCATCACCGCAAGAGGCATGACTGCAATGAACAGCCTCGATTAACAATCCAACTTCTGTCAGTCTTATATTGCCCCCATGTGGCCAAATCGGGTACAGAAGAAGGAGCACCATTGGATCGATTCAATGTGACCAAAAAATACAGAGAATGCAACAATTGTTGCTGTTCTTTTCGTCTTGACTGGAATGGATTAATTGCATTTCCTGTCAGTGTTTGAGTTACAAGCATGGTTACGGAACGTATTACACATGTATTTCAATGTGCAGCTGTATTTGGGTTCTTTTGAATCCAACAATTAATAATGCAGGCAAAAGCTGGAGCCATGCAAAGTTTGAAGGCACCTGACTATGCTGCTCCATTTGAGACTGATGTACAAACATGGAGTCCTCTGATGGAAGCGTTGGATGACCTGCGTCCAATCTGTGTTCATCCTGACAGACACGAAGCACATAAGATAAGATAAGATAAGATATCCTTTATTTGTCCCACACTGGGGAAATTTACCGTCTACAGCAGCAAGATTATGGGTAGAAAAAAGAAAGAAGAAAAACAAAGTGTTTGCATTCACAAAATAAATGTTACAGTTCCAATGTACATCGTTCAATTAAGTGAAATATAAATATAGATATATAAATATCTATAATAATAAATATATATAAATATAGATAAAACATATGATGAAAGTGAATGTCACACTTGGCCAGAAATTGCTGGGCTTACTTGCTTGAGCTCCAAGTCACCGAGGTTGTCGCTGGAATATATAACGTCTGTGTGCTTGTCTTCTGTCGAGGAATCATCAAAGCTTTCTATGATGAGTGAACTCATGTTGCTGTCAGCTGACATAGGGAGTGTTTAGAACAGAACAAAAAGACTGCTGATAGAATGCTGTGTGCGAAAATAATAGAGCCCAAACGATAGGAATTTTTTCGAGGCAGATTCCGATATTCGGCAGAAGAAAATCCGATAACTGACTGGCAGATGAATTAAAAAATATATCCATCCATCTATTATCTGAACCGCTTTATCTTAATCAATATTGTTGTTTGTTTGAGAGGAAGAAATTTCATCAATGCTGTATCTTCCACATACTGCACATTTGACAATAAAGTTGTACTTGACTTGACTTTGAATAAAATAACTTTTTGGGGTCCCTTAATGTTTGCAACAACAAATATATGGATTACAGGCAGAACATTTGACTGTTTTGCAATACTTTGACCTTAAATATTTGTTTAACTTTAAAAAAGACACATTTCCAAGTACAAAAACAGAAAAAAACTGTTAACTAATTCATTCATCTTCAGATTGAGGCCATCAATGTAGGTAGGACATTATCAACTTGATCGTGATGTTCATTTTAAAACACGATTCACTTATGGAACCCTTTAAGGTTGAATCACAATTTCTTATCCTTTCATTACCATGCATCAGAATCAGAATCAGAACTGATTACTTCAAAATAAAAACCAGAGATGTCTTTGTCAGATGTCAAAACATGTCATGTTAAAGCTGTTGCACACCGTGCAATGCTTCTGAATGCTGCCACCATTGCAAAAAATGACCCTTGCATGATTTATCATAAAGGATTCCTTGCAATGTGAACTATGAGAGTCCATATTACGTTCTGAGGCTCCTCATAGTGTGTTGTACCGCTGTCGCATCACTTTTTCTCATACATCCAAAGTTGTAGTGTCAGGCAAGGAAGATGGATTTTACCACAGAAAGACAACACGGGTGAAAATAAAGATGAGAAAATTGGGATATATTGAATGTTGTGGCTCGCTCCCATTTTTTTTTTAATGGAACCTGTGTGCTCCGTACACCGCTCATGTCTATTTTTAACACAAGCTTTGTCATTTCAACTACCGGTACAGATAAAATTATAAATATGGTTAAGCACTGTTGTAAAACACTGTGTACATTATATACTGTACTGTATTGTACTGTCTGAGTTTTATGTTATGTGTTGTGTTTGTTATTTTACTTTATGTTAACTGTTTTTTTAAAGTGCTTTGTCACAGCTGCAGCTGTTGTGAAAGCGCTACATAAATCAGGATATATTGTATTGTATTGTATTGTATTGTATTGTATTGTATTGTATTGTATTTTATTGTATTTCTATCACTTGGCGGTGGGGAGCAGGTGGCTGTGTCTCACTCGCTTAAAATCCCGAAATGAATTTTCTGCTCGTCTGAAAGCTTCCGTGCATTTTGAGTGGCGATAATTTGCGACGTCGTCACACTTTGCAACTGCAATTCAAATTTTGAAAATAACAGTGGCAGAGACTCGGCCACTCATGAAATCACGAGTGTTAAGTGGAATCTTGCCAAATCGCTCAGTGTGCGACAGCTCTCGGATAGCTATCTAAATAAAATGTTGCATATTCATATTATCTGTTTCCTAATTATTACATAATATTAACATGATCGGCGTTTTTACATCAATAAAAAATAATTAATTTAATTTTGAATTTTTTGAACCATATTCAGATTCTAATATTTGGCAGAATAAAATTCCAATCACCAATTACTTAGGGTATTAAATTAAATGACATCTAATGAATACAAATGTTGACAACAATAAAGATATGACTTGCAGGCAGAACATTTGACTGTTTTTCAACACTTTGTTCTCTTAATATTTGTTTAACTTTATAATCGAGAGGAAAATCTGAAAAAAATGTATTGTTTGTCTTTTATTGGGGTGGCGTGAATTTGTCATTCTCTTTGTCCTATGTTGTAATGCATTAATGTGTAAATTAAATAATTTGCCAATTTTTATTATTTTAAAAGAGCTAATATTGTCTGATTAAATTAGTATGTATTTTGCTCAGAAGTTTCTAGTTCTCAGCTTTTAAAAATTTTGGTGACACCTTCCGAGATGCTGACGGAATTTAATCGAGTCTGCCCGATTATGATTATTTTGAAAAGGGGTAGCATCAGCCGATGAAATCAGCGAACAGAATAATCGGTTGGGCCCAAGAGAATTCAAGGTATCGTACCTTCATGGTCATCTTGCCGCATGACCGCCTCCTCCTCCTCATATATCACCTGGATAACATCCTTTGGAAAAGCCTGTCAAGGAAAAATGGCATTCAACAATCATATCAGACGTTTAAAATGGGTATTTTTATGGCCTGATCAGGGAGGAGAAAGCCCTTGTGGTGTACCTCCTTAATCTCTGACCCGATAACACCAGAGCACGGCTGCATCAGCAAATTGACTGCAGTTCCGCTTTCTTTCCAGTACATGAGCTGCCGAGTGGGGGGAGCCATGATCAGGCTGACAACCAGATCAGAGTCGTCACTAAGCTGCATCCGCATGGCCTTGTCCGTCAGAATTGTCATTTGGTCCACAATCAACTTGCGCTTCCTCTGTCCTCTCTTCTTTTTTCTGCTAGCTGAGGAAAGGTGAATAATGAGTCATGTCATGTTTGATACAGTTGATATTTTTCACTACTATTCACTGACAGACAGGCGTAGTTGGTTGGTTCTGTTTAATTAACGCACAACATATTTTCTTTGTTTTGTTTCACACAATCTTAAAGCATACTGATACTTGGAGAGGTGTCAAACTCATTCTTGTCATGGGCTCCATTGTAGTTGGGGTTTCCTTCAGAGGGCCGTTACGACTGCGCACCCAAAAATGTACAGTATGATCACATCATATTCAAAGTCTGGTAATGCAGGGTTACTTGATGAAGTGATGCAAAAATAAACCGTTTTTGTTAAGCCACTGCCCTTCATATTGTCTTTGCAAACACATCTGTCATTGGATAGTTGGATTACACGACTTTTGCACGTTTGGTCTCAGATATTTCCTTTGCTGTATACACTAGGTGTTTAAAATATGGCTGTGCCTACAAGTGTCAGGCACAGGAAGAAGGGCAAAGGTTGTCTGCTCTTTTGGTGACTGATCGAGGGACTTTTCTTTCTCTGCATGGTCTCTTCTCTTTCCATCTAAAGAACAAACAGATGGAATTTCTCAACCAGGAGGTTTCACCTATTTTTAGACATGCAATTGAATGCTGAAGAAAGTGCATCGTTGTACCATGCTGGTGGTTGAGTGAATATTCGTGAGGTATCTCATTGAGAATTTCTAATGGGGTGGAGTCAGTAAAATCTGAATGAGCGTCGCTGTATGTCAGAAAGTCTGTGGGATGAAAAAGCATAACCATATTCATCATTGATGAGTGAGCTCAAGATGAATTGGTCCAAAGACACATTTAACATGTTTGTTCAGATCACTTCACGAGACCAACCAAGACACATCTCCAATCCGGCGCCCTCATCTCCAAACAAGTCTTGTGGATGACCGAGACTCTCAAAGTCCATAGCCAGCTGACCAATGTTGCACTGGGACATATCTATAGCAGATCGCAAGGAGACAATGATAAGCCAAGTCAGTACTCTAAAGGGCTTCACCTCACAGGAACAAAATGTGAAATGCATCTGGGGCAATGCTACTTGCGGATTTGGTTTGGTTCATTATTGAAAAGATCCGTTGCATCTAAAACTGTAAGCTGAATGTTTTTTTTCTCTCTCTCTTTTAAGGCTGTACAACATCTTGGGGGTGGAGCGTCTGATCTATGTGTTTTGACATGGAAAAACTCGTTGTGTTTGTTTTGATGTTTACATGAACACCTGAAATAAAAATACTTAAAATTTGGATCCCTGTGTGTTTACAGAACTTGTATGACCTCAAACTGACATAGTCTATACCTTGTGCGCAGAGATAGCAAAAGCCAGGTATGTTTTTCATTCTTCCCACCAGTGTGTGCCGGCAGTTAGCACGTGGTGTGCTTACTAATATGATGTGTTAATTGTTGGATATAAAAATACAATTTTTATGAAGGTTTGAAGAGTTAAGCAAAACGAACTATGATATTTTGCCATTTTGGTGAAAGGTTTTCTTATTTGTGTGAAGAGTGCTGCAAAAATAGCCAATTGTTACAAAACAGTGTGCTATAAGCCATTAGATAAAAAGGTAATCTGAAAAACACGATTAAAAGTTGTACATTATAAAAGTTGCATCGCCAAAACGGATTTGTCTGATTGTATATAATTTTGTTCTTCTGTTTCTTCAAATGGTTACCTGAATATTCCTTCAGGGTAATTTCATCTGGATGGCTTTGGTTTTGCGAGAAAATATTCATATCCATGTTGAAGTCACTGATGGAGAGAAAAACAGAATGGATAATAAATAGAAATCAAATATTAAAATTCCACAATTAGAAACTTTTTTGGGGTGGCCCGGTAGTCCAGTGGTTAGCACGTCGGTTTCACAGTGCAGAGGTACCGGGTTCGATTCCAGCTCTGGCCTCCCTGTGTGGAGTTTGCATGTTCTCCCTGGGCTTGCGTGGGTTTTCTCCGGGTGCTCCGGTTTCCTCCCACATTCCAAAGACATGCATGGCAGGCTGATTGAGCACCCTAAATTGTCCCTAGGTGTGAGTGTGAGTGCGGATGGTTGTTCGTCTCTGTATGCCCTGCGATTGGCTGGCAACTGATTCAGGGTGTCCCCGCCTACTGCCCGGAGACAGCTGGGATAGGCTCCAGCTCCCCCCGCGACCCTAGTGAGGATCAAGCGGTTCGGAAGATGAATGAATGAATGAAACTTGTTTGGATATGTAATTGAGGAACTTAACATTCAGCCCTCCTCTGCACTTCATACTTTTCATTATCAATTCGGTGTAGGAAGACATCTTAACTGTGTTCATTCATTGGTGTGAGCATTTTACTCATAGAAAAGTTTTGCTTCATGATACATAATTGACCCTTTGAACTTGTCATGCATCAAGTATCGGTACATGTGAAGTGTGGAAATGAGAAGTCAAAAAGGTACCTTGGGTCAGACAAGAAAGAAAAATCTTCATTCAAAGGGATTTCTTTTACCGCGGCCTCAAACCCTTCACAAGACAAACTGTTTGTCCCATATGGAGCGTCTAGAATGAATGTAGAAAGAAAGGTTACGTCCAAGCAGATGCCAAAATCTTAATCGATGTACTTGATAGGACAGAGCTTTCTGAGTGGAAGACATATTCTTGAAGAATCAACTCAGTGTCCAGTTAATGAGTATAAGCACCCAATTAGCAGAGTGATGGCAGTTTTATTCAAAATATGTTTTTTTCTATCCTCACATTATCTATAAAGGTCACACTCAACAGACGATGAAGAACTATTGACAGGACCTGAGGTGTTAAGTCATAATGTCTTACCTGGCCGGAATGACAGTTTGAGTTTATCCAAAGCATGACTGCAGTCTGTAAGGAGATAGTTTGCTTTTCTGGAAAAGATCTGAGCCACGCCAAGGAGCAAAGATCCACAGAGGCGCAAACCAAGTGTCTGTAAATACAGCATGACTCATTTCATACAGTACTTTTTGCGCGTTAACTGGTCAAATGAATTTGGTAGTTTACAATTGTTCACCTGTGGGGAAGATATGATATCTTCTATTGCTACATCCAAATCACATTCAATGACATGGGCCTGGGTGACCTGCTGCTTAGAGTGCACCGAGAGCCAGATTTTTTTGAGTGTTTCCCACTTGTACGAGAAGGGCGTCCAAAAAGTGAGCATCTTCCGAGAGTAATTTTGCTGCCTGAAATGAAATCATTTCACTTATTGTTTAATTCAAGGTGTTGCATCGCCAGTGGTAAATGTAATTACAAAATTCTGGTGAAAAATGTCACAGCAAAAGTTCTCTTTGGAGCTGGCTGTATTTAACACAGGAAGTTCCCAAGAGGTATAATCCTGTATTCATACCAACAACAAGCAAATATAGAAACAGCCATTAATTCCACTAGAAATTAGAAGTAATTAAAAACATTCATGGCGTTTGTATAATCCACTTCTTGTCATCCAGTGAATGGCAGTTGAGTAACCTATAGCACCTAGACAAAAGTGAATTTCTGGTTTAATATTGTCATCACCTAGAATAAAATTGTGCCAAACTTAAATTCCTGAATTCAGGCATTAACCGTTGATGTTTACGTTGGTTGCGGCTGTGTTGGCGAGAAGATTAACACAGGGGTTAATTGACAATTTTAGACATGTATTGGACCGAAAAATTGTGTGTGTGTGTGTGTATCTATCTATCTGTGTCTATCTATCTATCTATCTATCTATCTATCTATCTATCTATCTATCTATCTATCTATCTATCTATCTATCTATCTATCTATCTATCTATCTATCTATCTATCTATCTATCTATCTATCTATCTATCTATCTATCTATCTATCTATCTATCTATCTATCTATCTATCTATCTATCTATCTATTTGTGTTTTATTGTTCTTGTTCCTGATTGTAAAGTGTCCTTGGGTGTTTTGAAAGGTGCTTAGAAATAAAATGTATTATTATTATCATTATTATTATCTATATGTAGATAGATAGATAGATAGATAGATAGATAGATAGATAGATAGATAGATAGATAGATAGATAGATAGATAGACAGACAGACAGACAGACAGACACACACATACAGACAGACAGACAGTCAGACAGACAGACAGACAGACAGACAGTCAGACAGACAGACAGACAGACAGACAGACAGACAGATAGATAGATAGATAGATAGATAGATAGATAGATAGATAGATAGATAGATAGATAGATAGATAGATAGATAGATAGATAGATAGATAGATAGATAGATAAAAACGTCACAGACCGAGCAATTCATTCCACCTGTCGATAACATGTAACGCGCTGGTCTTTGATCCCACAAACGGTAAAACAAGGTACAGTACTGTACTTTACTTTTAGGAGCTCGTATGCGCAACAGCTCACGCCTCGTCACCCAACACACTGCCTGTTTAAACCAACCGTCGCCATCGTTAGAATAACAAACAGTTTATTACATTTTTCAAATACATTTTGTTATCCCCACTTTTGACAACTAAGCCACTACTGAGGAGAGAACAGTGTTGTCTTTCTGTAATAATGTTGTCAGCAGTAACAAAAACATTTAATTGAGTAAACGAATTTCTCCCTTTTGTCCAGTGTTAATGTAGTTCAGGTGCGGAATAAATGTGACAAGTTAACATCGACATTGGCAGCTAGCTGCGTTGGCAAAGAGTTTAACACACAAAGTGTACAGTTAACAACCAATTTTGGACAAGGGTAAGAGTCAAAGTTACGAGTCAGAGTAAGTCAGAGACAAGAGTAAAGTCGTACATTTGTATGAATTTACCGTTTAAGCAGAGACAGAATCACCCATTAATTTCAGCAGGTATCGCAATTAGTACATTCATTACTGTACTTGAAAATCCCGCTTTTTACATTCCGAGTGACGTCAAGGGATTTATGCTGTATTCAATGAAAGTGGGAAATCCGGGTCTTCGGACCCAAACTGGGAAAACAACACTGGAACGCCCTTTCTATTGAGAGATGCGAGGTGCGAAGTTGAGGGAAATAAAGGACCCCAAATTCTACAATCAGACGTCATTTGACCGTATTGGCAAAACATAATTTACAAGATTAAAAACATATATTTATATATGTTTAGTTTAGAATTTTAGTATTTAGTTATTCAAAGTAACTTTAAGTAACACAAGGTGATTTTATGTGTTATGCCGTTATCTACACGCATGAAGTTATTTAATGAAATGAATTTAATGCTTTGAAGATCAGATATTCCATTCTTTATACAGTATAAATAATGGATTTTTTTTTACAATTTTCATTGATATAAATAATGGAAATAGTGAAAAAGGTTTGTTGGAGGTCAGAATTTGTTGTGATGAACCAGAACAATAAATAATTTGTCGGAATCGGCCATCCTTGTCGTTTACATTCGCCTCGAACGCTTTGAGGTCCGCGCTGGGACAAATCAAATGGGATCATTCCGACTTCCCACTTTCTTTGAATGTAGCATAAATCACGGAATTTCCAAGACATATGGGCCAGATAATCTGATTTGATGGTCCAGTTGTGGCCTTGAGTATGACACGTGCATTTGACGATACATTTCACTTGCACCCCTCCCCACCAATCCAATATAATTACATACAATCTTTTTGACGAACAAAACTTAACTAAATTAAACAGACAGCAACGAACTTTATTTGTTATTTAACGTATTTTCTATGCATCCATGATGCACAGTATTAGACGAGTGCTTGGTCATATGTGCAGTCGCATGTATGTTTACTTAACGCTTTGATATTGCCCTGGCAATAGAGAAAAGTACAGCAGAAGAAAAGTAGGTTTCAAACACTTGCAATGTATGCTGATTACAAGCCTCTGCCACAAACTGTGTGGGGCTGCTTTGTCGTCTGTTCATTTTTCTTCACACAGAAAATTGATGAAAGCCTCATGTGTCTGCATCGCTGCAAATGTTACAAAGGTGTGTCTTTGCAAAGTGAACTCCATTAGAATGCCAACTCTCCCTTCAAACGAATGCCAGAATAGAGCGGGTCACAGAGCCCCTTAACCATCCATTCATCCATCAATTTTCAACACCGCTTATCCTGAACAGGTTCGCGGGGGGATTGCTGGATCTTATCTCAGCTGACTTCGGGCGGAAGGTGGACTACACCCTGGTCGCCAGTCAGTTGCAGGGCACATATAAATGTAGAAACAAACAACCATTCACACCCACATCCACACTGAGTGGGAACCGCCCCCCGTTGCTCGCTCACAAGTCAGGCGAGTGTACCACTACATCATCAGTGACGCCACCCCCCCATTAACCACATTAAATATTGCTCAAAACGATAAATAGAGGGTCATGAAAAAAAGTCAAAATGCTTTGAAAACGATTCAGATATTCTTCTCAGTATCTCACCTAAATGCTTATCCAAACTAAATGCTGAGTCCCTGTGCCAGAAGTTGATGGATTCCGTCCTTAAAGGGGAATCAAAGTCAACATATCTGCACTTGCCATATCTTCTATGTGCCCCCAGTAGTCTAATCACGGATTTCTGATTAATATTACAGTTGTGGACTAAGAATTAAGATAATTAATCCGTCTGTTTTCATCCATCCCAGGGCCTGCAATGTCAGGCTTTTACCGACCCCTACTGTTGACTGAAATTGATGTCAAACTGCCCTCTGGCTTGAATTGCAAAAGTCACAGCTCAGTTATTTTCTGAGTTTGGCCCAAGGGCAGCGACGTTGGTGCGTTTTCTACACTGGCAATGTGAAATAATGCCTGTTCTGAAATAAAGCGATGGCTATTAAAAAAAAAAGTATATTCAAATTGGATTCATTGATTGGTCAATTAAAAAATAATAATCTACAGATAAATTGTATATTAAAATTATCGTAAGTTGCAGTCCTAATTGTCCTACTGATTTTTCTGCCAAAATGAGAAAGACCACATCCTTTTAACAAGTACCGGTAAACATACTGGACTTTGTTTATGGGGCCTGAAAAGAATATGGGGCGAGCCAGATCTGACTCAGGGCCTTAAACTTCGCATGTGCAGAATTAGAATAGAGTACTATGAAAGATGGCCCTCATGCAATATTGTAAAATCTTTCAACTTGTACTCAAAAACCCATTGCTGGTGATGTCAACATGTGTTTCCGAGTGCCTGTCCTCTCTTGTTTGCCTCATGAGCGAAGGAGGTAGCACCACTAGAGGAAGTCAGCCAGTGGTGTGGCGGTGAGCTGGCTGAGTGTCACCTCTCTCTGAACGGATCCAGTCAGTATGCAAGCTGTCCTTTGGGCTGTTTTTACATGACACTTAGCAGGATTGTCAACGCAGTGAAGACATGCCTCACATCTATCCACTTGCCCGGTTGAGAAGCCTGTGGAGATGATTGTGTCTTTGTTGCGTGGCGGAGTGGAACCCAAACGTGGACTTGACCCAGAGATCCTCTGCCGTAATGTGAACGTGTCCCTGTAGAGACATTCACGAAAGTTTGGCTTACAGAGCAGGTAAACCGCTGGATTGTAGATGGTGGAGGATTTGGCAAACACAGCGGCCATGGCGAATGCAGACGGAGGAACCCGTGTGGCATCACTGAATGCTGACCACATGGCAACACCAGCATAGGGAGTCCAAGCACCGAGGAAGCCTATACACACTGCTACTGACAGCTGTGGAAAAGAATAGACAGAGACAGCTATTGATGCATATGCCATAAAATCCATTAATTTTCAACACTGCTTATGCTGAACAGCGTCACGAGTAATTGCTGGAGCAGATCTCAGCTGACTTCGGGCAGAAGGTAGACTACACCCTGAACTGGTAGGCAGACAGCTGCAGGGCCCATATTGAGACATACAACCATTCACACCCACATCCACACCGTCACCGAGTGGGAACCGATCCCACGCTGCCTGTACAAAAGTCAGGCGAGTGTACCACTACACCAGAGGTGGGCAAACTACGGCCCGCGGGCTGGATCCGGCCCGTTGGGCTTTTTAATCCGGCCCGCCGAAGGTTGCTACACAACACAATTAAGGTTCGATATAAATGATTGCATTAATTTCATTTGGACTTGTAATGACAGGCATTTCAACGCCAGGTGGCGCAGTTACTTGAAGTTGCAGAGCACAGGGAAGGAGGGGGAGACAATACGGAAGCCAGCAGTAGCGCCAACTCAAGCAACTCCCGCTCGATACGACGGAATAAGTGTGTCCGCGCCGCTATTTTCTATCACTGGATCCAAAACAGCGACATGCAAGTGACTCTTTGTTGCAGTGAGTTTTACTGAAATTGCGAACATTTTCACGTCCTGTCGATCATGGTATGATCAACGAAAAGGTACAGTAATGGCCACGGAAGAGAAAGTGAAATGTATCTGATTAAACGAAGCGGGTTACAAAGTACGAAACATTCAGGAGACGCTTGGAGTCTGAAAGACTCAAATCTACAAGACTTTGAAAAACGAGAAAATAATTTGTGCTCAGTCCGATTCTGGCTATTTCCATGCCCAGAGTGAATTGCTTGCGGCTCGACGGACAGTTGAGTAAGTAAACGTTTCCTGGAATGGTTTGACTGCTATCATGCTAAAAACTTTACAAACTGGACCGCTAAAAAGAGAGGAAGCGAGCCCCAGAGCGCTAACTATGAGCATAGAAGACTTCGAAGTGTCCCGTGTCTGGCTTCAAAAGTTCGCTGCGCGACATCAGCTGAGCAACGCTGTCATGTGTGATGATCGAGGGGAGGTCAAGTCAGAGACAATGAGTGAGTCCAAAGAAAAGCCACCAGGTCTCTTACACGTCTCATTTTGTAGCAAATAGTCCCAACTTTGTTATATTTTGTCATATACCTGTACTGCTTGCTGCAGTTTTTGGCCAATATATTATTGCACTTTGTTGCTTGTGTTGTCACATGTATGTTGCTCACATACTTGAACCTTCATACAGGACATATACCATAGTTGTTTCACTGTTCTCATTAAAAAAAAAAAAAAAGAAAAAAGGTATGGGACTACTTGTTCTGTTGATGTTTGGTATGGACTTTCAACATATAAATTTTTTTTATATGTACCGTATCTTGTCCTGACACGGCCCACCTGTCAAATTCAGAAATCAATGTGGCCCCCGAGCCAAAAAGTTTGCCCACCCCTGCACTACACCATCAGTGACTTGCTGTAAAACCATATACAGTAATTCCGCGTTTATCATGGGGGTTAGTTTCCAGACTGCAATTGATGAAATCCGCAAAGTAGTGACCACATTTTGTTTCACTATCTATATATATTTGAAAGTTTCTTGCATATAATGCTACAATATATGCATGTGAGTTGCAGGCGTTATCTTTGTCCTCTTGCAGTCGCACTACTACTGTCCTCACATTCTACACTGCAGTATCTGTGACTTCCAACGATTGTGCCTTTCAAAGGTAGTGTGTCCTATTCTGGTGTGTGAAGTGGAAGTGAGTGAATGAGGACGTAGAGCTGGCTGGATGTTAACTGGCTAAACTGTTAGCCACTCTGCGCATGTTTAGTGACAGCGTCAGTAATTTGAGGCCATCAGTGGTCCAAAAATGTGCTTGTTTTAACGGTATTTTGTCATTGTTTGTTTGATAAAAACATAATCTAGCTCATCAACCTAATCCATCAACAAATAACAATGACTGATTAAATCCATGGTGGACTATTCCTAATTTGGATTATCACGAGAATTCCAGGGTTGTATGATCACCAAAAGGGAATTAATTTCAAGTTAGTCAGTTCATATTTGGGTTATACAGATGCAATGTTGTTCTACAGCCAGTCATTTTGAACGGTATTTATTTGGCCATTGATTTTGTGTTTTATTTTATATGAATGATTCTTCTACTCATTTCATGTGTGCTCTGTATACATTATGTGTTTTAAAACTGAAGGTATAAAAGATCATATAATTGCCATTATTTTCGTGTATTTTGAAGGAAAAATAAGTATTATATCAGATAATATGTTGTTATTGGGGGTAAAAAAAATCCTGTATTCCTTTAAAATTTGGTGTATATTGCAGGTCTACTCTCACATAGCTCTCGGTGAAGAGACACACTCACTCGCGCTGACCTTGACAATAAGCGAGTGCATGTTGGTGCTCCTGGCTTGTGGCGACACGTGCTGCTGGACAGCCTGCCGGGAGCCTCGCACTGTGAGTAGGATGGATGAGTAGGAGAGAAAGATGATAGTGCAGGGCAATGCGTAACAAAAGACAAAGAGACAGACAATGTACGACAAAGCTGAAATGTCGTGGTTGGGTGCGTGCCAGTCAATGCAACAGGCTGTGCCGTAGGGTTCTGTGCCATATCTTCCCACTGCGCCAAGGGCGCCACGGCAAACATTGATGCGTAACACCACACTGCAACCACCAGGAGACGAGCATGTGCCCAAGAGAATTTGTTGCCTGATAAAGACAAGAGAGCGGCAGTGAGATGTTTCCCTACTTACATAAGTTGCTCGTTGGTTGTTCAGCCATTTCTCACCGTATTTTGGAAAGCAGACTTTAAGGCAGCAAACGAAGGAGAGGGCAGTAAGATTTGTTAGGCTGCAAAGACCAAAGAGTACACCACACATTGCATAGAGCTGACAGGCAGTCTCTCCAAAGAGCCACCTGTTTGCAGAGGGGACAAGAAAATGGTGCAGACTGTAGGCAGTCGAACTGAAAGATTGATTAGCGCACGACTGAGATGGCATTTTTGGCTCTAAATTCTTGCACATGTACACAAACCTGTCACACTACATCAAATTTTATCTTAATCTTACATTATTATGAAACAGTTACACTTGTTTCTTTTCACTTTGTGTTGAGATCATGGCCATTAATGTTTGTCTTAGTGATTTTTTTTTTCCTCGTTTATTTATTTAGTTTTTGTTTGTTTGTTGTATATTCCATGGTGTGCTGTTATGTATTGTTCTGGTGCATATAATAACTGGGTTTCCACTGTGTCTCTTTTTGCTTCTAAAAGATACAACTTACACGACATTAAAAGTCTGTAATAGGGCTCTCTAAAATATGTGCAGAAAAAAATACTAGGATACTCTCCTGGATGTGCCATGACTGCGTGTTTTGTGCAAGCGTTATGATTTGGGGCAGTAAACTGTAGTGTTGTATTGTTTTACTTGTACAAAGTCACAGTGTAGCATGAATTGAAAACAAACAAAAAATAAGTTTCATCTCAGCAGAGTAAGTAGGTATGTGTGCTGCATGCGTGTGTGTATGTGTGTGTGTGTGTGTGTGAGAGAGAGAGCGAGAGAGAGAGAGAGAGAGAGAGAGAGAGAGAGAGAGAGAGAGAGAGAGAGAGAGAGAGAGAGAGAGAAAGAGATAAAGAGAGAGAGAGAGAGAGAGAAAGGTGTATGGCCTGCATGCATGCACACGCAGGGCGGAGCAATGCTACAAAATCTATTGAATCTATCTATATTGAATCTATCTATAAATTGAATACACCAGTTACATACCGACTGATTTAAAATGCGTCGGAAGTTGACTTAACCATCCTGATGTGTGCGGGTTTCCTAAGCCTCTGGTTTTGTGCCGTTTAAAAATTTGAATCGCGGCCCACGCCGATGTGACATCACACATTACAGCCAATCAAAATGCACGCAAGATTTTTGCTTCCAGCTGCCGAGTATCCACTGCATCTGTGGATGAAACCTGATATCTGTAATATCGCTTTATTTCAACTTTTTGTTTCAGATAAAGCTTTTTAGTTTGTATAAGAGGGGGAGAAAGGCTCAATGATATACCTGTGTGAGAAAGCTGACGGTATGGCCAAGGGGAATAAAATGAGTGTCATTCCAAGGTCACTGATTGAGAGATTGATGATGAAGAACTCGGGCGGCTTTAGGCTCAAGCGCTTGTGATGGGCAACAAGTAGCAGAATGCAATTGCCCAGGAGGGACAGCACACCTGGGAGGGGAAAAAAAAAAGATTGTTCACGCGTGTGGACTTATCGACCTCAGCTAGGGACCATCAAGGAGTTTGCTCACAATATAAGATGTAGAGTGAGCCCATGGCAAGATCATACTCCTTGGAGATAGTGGAGGTAAACACAGCTGATGTGTCTGAAGCATTTCCCATCTACAACATTGGCACACTGATGAGTACATTTGGAACGAACACATGCACACTATACGCATGTCAAACGGCAGATAGCAAACAATACACTCTCAAGTTCACTGTGAACATTTAATCGTCAGTCCTGTTGACTCAAATGCAAAATAGATGAAAAACTTTGCACTACTGTATCAAACAAATGATTTTGGAAGATCTTGAAGGGCAAATATAAGAAATGAATTTCTTCCCGCAAGTGTTCCTGCATTGTAAAGTTATGGTATTACAAAGAACGAATGGATTTGTTGACTTTTTTTTTGGGGTTTGTTTTTGGCAATTTGTTGAATGGATGAATTATCAGAATTCAGAACCGTCTTCACCAAAACACTGTAGCTCTGAAAAAAGTTGTTAAGTCTTTCCATTTACAGTGTAGCCTTAGTGGAGGTTTGCGCTCTCAAAGTCCACCTTTTAATTCATTGTTGATTCTATTATGAGGCACTAAGGATAAATTATTTTGAGTACCTGATCAGCCGGGGGTTGTAAGAATAACTAGCACATTTCACTTTCGTAATGGAAACAACTGCCGCTGCAGCAAATTTGTTAATTTGGTGCAATGAAACTTGATGATACATGGCTAGAAATGACAAAAGCAAGCAAAAATATTGGCTTAGCTTGTTACTGTGCCTTAGCATTGAAACACAGCCGTACTGTGTACCACGATCTCTACTTTGCTGCAGCATGCCGTGATCCTCCTGTCTTGTCTTGTCAGTGTCTTCTATTGCCGCAAACAAAGTGGAAATTGCTCTTCAGCGCATTTGTGCATTACAGACGGATGGGAAATTAATTGGACATTTCAGAGGACACCATGTATGCAGGGGACAAATGCGTCTTGATACTTGCAGTACTATTCCAGAGTATTAAAAGGCAATATTGATGTTCAAGCACTGAGGTAACCACACGAGATCAAGAGAAAGACTTCATTGTTATGCAAGTGAGCACGCCAGTCAATCTTGAAACGCCCCTCTGTCTGAGTGGCATTAAAACGCAGAAAAATACTCATGCCCCATTTTAATGCCTGCTGAGGGCACTGTTGTGTCACGAGGCGTTTTTAATACAGTATGCGTTTTTTGTAGACTTGGCGTAGAGAGCATCAATCTCATGAGTACATGGCAATCCAGCAATGGTGACACGATCTATATGTTGTACGCCGGATGATCTGCGATGCATCTTGATGTCTGTGAGAGTGAAGGAGAAAAATACCTCCAGGGTGGGGGGGGGGGGGGGCAGATGGCAAGGGCCTGGAAGAGCTCGAGCGGCTCAACTGTGCCTTTGGCCCACTCGGTCTGCATTTAGAGGCTGAGCTGTGATGTTGTTGTTACCCAACCAGCTAGCCAAAAAGGCTGAAAAACTCTTTTTTCAACCATAGAAGTATTTTTATTTACATAGAAGTATTTTTATTTACAGACCTGTCTTATCTGACTCAAGCTGACAGTTAGGTTTGAGGAAAGGATTGGAATGTTTCCTGTTGTGTTTGCATTTACATTTACCCGCTGCATGTCTGAAAGGTTTGTGATGTTTCTCTCTTGACGATTGGTTTTATTTATTTGCATTTATTTAACCTTTATTTATACAGGTAAGCCAATTGAGAATGGTAGTAACAACTACTCAATGATTTGAGAACAAATCATTTATCAAATTAAGTGACATCTATTGCAATAATCAAGTAATTGTTGACAGACCATGTTGAAGTTAATATTGTCCAAACCTTTAGAATTTCAGCCTCTCAGCAGTAAATGTACTCATATTTTTGTTGGTCCCCATGAAGCAAACTGATTATATTTGTGTCTAACCAAAATACGGTATTTGCAAACATCTGGTTTTACTTTGACTCGAATCGGATTTTGACGCAGCAGAATGTGGAAAAAACAATCTTTAATCTTCTGTGTTTTAAATAGAAATTGTGTTATTATTTTAGTTGTAAATACAGGAGTTCATTTGTGTCTTTACATATCTAGAAAAGCTGTTCAGAATGTGAATGAATTTATCAGTAGCAGTGGCACTGATTGTTTTCGACAACCTATTTTCTCACTCTGCCCACCTGCTCCCTCTTTTTAATTTTTTTCAATTAGTATTGTGGGCTGCGTTAATTTTAATTCATAGTATATGGCGTGCCACTGAAAAACGGCCAGTGTGGACGGCCCTGTCCGAGTGATAGAGAAATCTCCAAGCAAAATGGTATCATCTTTTAAAGTTTCATTTAATTTGGGCACGTCTAGACGTTTGGGTGCGTATTCAGCACCCCCAAATGCCTGTGCGCAAAGCTGTCGGCCGTTCGGGCGGAGGGCTTTTTGAAGGCCACAGTAATCACGTCAAAGCGAGGGGGCGAACAGATGGAAGAAGGCTAGACTCGGTCACAAAGTGGGAATGCACAATTTGAGAACGAAGTGTTGTAGAACATCAAAAGACGGTTTGGGAACGGCTGTCGCGCCCAGGCGGACATTTGTCATCTGAGAAGTCTGCAACTTGCTGATTGGTTGTAGACCAGACTGAAAGGTGTCAACGTATCTGTGGTTCAAAGCTTAAACCAAGGTAATCAGATCACTACCGAGGGGCCGGACCGGGGGCGTGGTATGCAAATATCGGGGGCAGTGTTTTTCTTGTATTTTGCAAATGTAAACAATAAAAGTCTGACTGGAGGACAAGGAACTCTAATAATAATAATAATAATACATTTTATTTATAAGCGCCTTTCAAGACACCCAAGGACACTTTACAATACCCTTTTCCCACTGAAACTGGTGGATAGTAGTGATCCGTGGCGACATGCAACTAATTGGCATGTTGTCCCTTTCCGATTGATCAACAGAAGGTGATTCTGAGGATTGTTTATTAAAAAAGTATTCCTTTACTTAGTGCCTCTGCGTAAAGCTACAATATTCAGAACAAAAACCTTAACTAATTTAAAGTGAACACACACACACACACACACACACACACACACACACACACACACATAATCCCTCCATTTGGAGTTTGTTATATTTTGGAGGCTCCAAAATATAACAAACAAAAAAAAAAGATTAATTATGACAAACTCTTAAGTGCCTCTGCTTTGGGGAGCTGATCTGGTTTCTTCTGTTAAAATGTAAAAATGATCTGTCCTGTTTTGGAGAAGATTCTTTCAGAAGGGACTGATATTGCAATGCGCAGTCCCCATCCAGCACCAAGCAGCAACAGTGGCATTAGAGACATTGGCACTATGATACATTTCATAGAATAGTTTTCCTTTCAGACTCTACATTTTGCCTTTGTTTTGTCAGTAAAGTTCATATATGTCCATTTAGAACTCCTTTTCAGGCTGTCCCTTATTTTCTTAACTATTACGAGTGAGCGTGTTCGTTTTGTCTCTCCTTGCTCTGTTCATCATCACAATCATGTGCAAGTGAATGATGTCATGTCGTTCACTTCAAAGACCTGTTTTGTTTGCGCCCGACATATCATTCATTACAAGAGAGAAATAGAGCAAGAGAGGGTACTATGGTTTCATGTGAAGTCGCGGTACGACACAAAAAGTCACCGTACCCTCAAGGCTAAAATGGAGATGTATTGGTATGCCGTACTGGTGCGTACCGTCCCACTTAAAGCGCTGTGTCCATCCCAATTCCAAGCCTGAAGGATAAAGGCAACAGCCACAAATATGTCCTCAGCATACTATCTCATCCGCTTCCTCTTCAAACATATAACCACAGCATGATCAAACAAAAAATACATTTCTCTCATTGTTTATCGTGAAGCTGCTTTATTTTTAGATGTTTTGTTTGAAAGGCATTGTCTTTTCAAATTGTCATCAGGATGAGCAGTTATCAAGAGAGAGAGAAATAAAGGCTGTGTTCCTCAAAAGCTCGCAAACATGCAAATTACATCTGACAACTCATGACGCAGTAACCCCCGGCAACTCCCACAATAGGATGACAAACCTGATGCTCCGACTCTTGTCACTGCAGCACTCAGTCTGAAAAATGGCAAAATATAGCGGAGACAATAACTTGCACCTAAAATTACAGTAAAGCAACACCAAGTGGTGTTGTTTGTGCAAAGAGGCAGTCTCAATAATATTGTCACTTGTCATGGCGCCGTGATTTGTGTGCTTCCAATACCGTCCATATTAACCACTTTGTAGTTTTGAACGTTGCTTGACCTTTAGTAAACACATGAACACAAGGAAAATCGAACACAACTTCTACCAGTCTGTTGTCAAAAATTATTCTTGCAGTTCCAATGCTGAATGTAATTGATGTGTTCCTTTGCCGCAGTCTGATGTGTAGGGTTTAGAATGGTCAAAGTGTTCGGCATCGGTGCAGCTTACCTTCCAGGGAAGAATTTCTTGTCCTCTGTTAAACTCATGGACGCCCACCGCAGAGCAGGACACTGAACAGGAGCTCCAGTTAAACACTGAAAAGGAGATGGAGAGGACCACCTGGTGCCACGCAGAGAGATAGAAGAGGGAGAGCTGGAAAAGACAAACTTACACACATCAAGCAGGCAAGTGGACACTCTCATGTATGACATCGTCATTATTGTGGAGGTGCACGAAGCGCCAGTCAGACGCTCTGCCTGCCACAGAGAGAGAGCAATGAATGGAGGGTGGGGGAGATTTGAGGGGCGGGTTGCTCATTTTCCAGGCAAGCTCCAAGTGTGGCTGATGACTCAAATTATTGCCCATCATATTTACTTTATCCATCTGTTAGAATAGAAATTACAATGTTGTCATGTTTTAAAGTTTCATCTTGTTACATGCTTGATTGACCTCGGAATGCTTGTGTTCAGAACATCTCGCACACAATGGAAGCATAGAGTCAGAGAGATCAAGAGACCGGAGCAGATGGTACCTGACCACATCATTAGTAGACACACCGGTGCCTGTTATCTTATAACTTGGAAAGGAAGATTTAACCTTGGACGGAAGGGAGTACTTGAGCACTCCATCATGAGAAAAGAGTTACGAGCCAAATTATAAGGAGGTACCCCTTGGAATGTACACATGTCCGGATGTTGGTGCGAGTACCAAGAGATTGCTTTGTCTGAGGGGCGACCCAATGGGGCCGTTCAGAGGTGTGTCATGTTAATGAAGATGGGAGTGTTTTTCTGATATGTTTCTCGTAATTTGCATATACAATCAATAAAAAGGTCGGCAGAGGTTGCAGGGGTTGGGTGTCAGTTGGGAAGCTCACACTGAGTGGCTTCATCGAAAACTGCACCTCCTGCCGGCAGAGAAAGACGATCTGTTCCTGTGTTCGAGCCTTTGTCGACCGTCCGAGAGAACATCTCTGACACCATCCTAACACAATTTTGTTCTGCCATACTCGTTGTATACCGTGGTTACCGTTACACGTGTGAATAATGCATCAATGACTTTCTACCAGGCATTCATAGAGTCCGTCCTCTCGTTCTCTTTGGCCTGCTGGTTCCACTCCCAGAGTCTGCAGGAGAAGAACCGCCTCGACAGCATCAGCAGAGTGTGCTCCAAGATCATTGGACTTCCCACTCGCCCTCTGATTGCAGTGTGTCAGCAGCAGATTCGTGGTCTGGCTGCTCAGATCATGAAGGACCCCTCACATGCTCTCTTCCCGCATTCGAATGGCTGCCTTCCGGTCGCAGGCTGCGGTGCCCAGCTTGCAGGACAGCGAGGAGGAGATCCACCTTCGTCCCCAGGCTGTTCTTCTCTTAAACTCTTAAACTCTTAGTCCAATGAATCCTCCCACCCCACCACACAGACTCACACACCCCATTGTGCAATACGGGTTACAGTGCAATACTTTGATGTGCAATACTGTTTTTCACAGTGCAATTTAGTTCTCACTGTGCAATACTGTCTCTACTGTGTCCTCACAGTGCAATACTTGACGTGCAATACTGTTTTTCACAGTGCAATTTAGTTCTCATTGTGCAATACTGTCTCTACTGTGTCCTCACAGTGCAATACTTGACGTGCAATACTGTTTTTCACAGTGCAATTTAGCTTTTACTGTGTTATACTGTCTATACTGTGTCCTTACTGTGCAATCTGTTCGATGTGCAATACTACTTTGCTGCTGGAACCACAACCTCAAGACCTCAAGTGCTAAGCTACTCTCATCCTATGTTTTTCCTTTGTTCTGACTGTCTCTATAATAAGCCGCTCTAGCACAACTCTAATTGCCCCACGGGATGAATAAAGTTTTCTGAATCTGAATCAGAAGAAATGTTTGTGTGGTCATATGTAGAGTGTGTTACCCACTTGTATGAGGTTTTCTCAGACATTCATTCATTCATTCATTCATTCATTCATCTTCTAAACCGCTCGATCCTCACTAGGGTTGCGGGGGGTGCTGGAGCCTATCCCAGCTGTCTCCGGGCAGTAGGCGGGGGACACCCTGAATCAGTTGCTAGCCAATCGTAGGGCACACAGAAACAAACAACCATCCACGCCCACACTCATACCTAGGGACAATTTAGAGTGCTCAACCAGCCTGCCACGCATGTTTTTGGAATGTGGGAGGAAACCGGAGCACCCGGAGAAAACCCACGCAAGCCCGGGGAGAACATGCAAACTCCACACAGGGAGGCCGGAGCTGGAATCGAACCCGGTTCCTCTGCACTGTGAAGCCGACGTGCTAACCACTGGACTACCGGGCCGCCCTTTCTCAGACACTGAAAGAGGAAAAACGTGCTGTTTTGCATTACTATGTGATGCTGGCATTAGTGTGGTTCAAAATCGCTCTCTGAATATCAAGTAGAGTGTGAAAATTGGAACAAGTGATAAGAACTGATCCTCCAATTATGCATATACAGTATATGCACATGTAGGAGTCGCTGATGGTGTAGTGGTACACTCGCCTGACTTGTATGTGGGCAGTGTAGGATCGGTTCCCACTCAATGACGATGTGTATGTGGCCGTAGATGGTCGTTTGTCTCTATATGTGACTGACTGGTGACCAGTTCAGGGGTAATCTGCCTTCTGCCCGAAATCAGCTGGGATTGGCTACAGCAACTCCACGCGACCCTCTTAAGGATGAGCGGTGTTGAAAATGGATCGATTTGCACATCTAGATTTTTAATTTTGGTCATAATAGCCCAAGGATTAAAAACCATTGAGCAGTCATTTTTGGGGGGTAAAAGAGCCACTGTGAGACTGCCCCCTCGACTGCGCTAGTAACACGAGTAGTTTTGCATGTTTAGTTTACCATGTCAACTACTGTTCGTGAATCCTGGGAAAAAGTAAAATCAACCAATAGACCAGAAATGGGGCACTGAATAGCGGAGGCATGAGAAGGCCGCTTGCCATATGGCAGGTGATCCGTAATTGAAAAATGCTTACTTAATTAATTATGTTTTTGGGTTGTGTCAGCGTGTACACTGGGACTAATCTCCAAGCTAACTATACACAGACAGTCTGCAAAAAAAGCCCTATGTTTTTTTTGTTCGGAAAATATGTTCATCGATTAATATTCTAAGCATTTATTCTTTCTGGCCGTTTGTGTGTTATTGGAGCAGTCCAGCTCATTTGGCTTGTGTATTGGCGATGACATCACACTCACTGGCAGGAAGCAAAAGGTGTAATTGACGTGCAAATTGAGTTCGGCTGTGTGCATCAATGGAAAAATGAGTAGCACCACACAAGTCGACTGTAAGTGCCTCGTTTGCACCAGCCAGTATTTGTTGAACCAGATGTGTTGTAAGAGTGATATTTAGGAGCAGAGGGGGGCATTCCGATAGGAAGGACAGAAGGTCTGTTAGTCCGTCATTGACGGATGCCCAATTTGCTGGTTAAGTACATAAATGTACGCTATAATAGTGTATTGTGTATATTGTGGATGTTTTTTTGTTTATGGACTATATGTACAAACATGAATCAGTATCAAAAGACATGAAGAGATGCTTGCACCAGATTTAGCAGAAATATCATTTCCATCTGTGGTCCATCCATCTACGATCTCAGTAAATTGGTATTCATTTCATATAATTTCGTGGGAAAATACTGTATTGAGAGGTGTATTGTTATTGGGCTATTGTAATGATCCTTTACTGTTTTTGGTTCAGTCTCCGGCTGGGTTGGAGGGTGTTCCCTCTAGAGCCTCACCTGCATTTCCTCGTTATCCAGCTGCCTTTAATAGCTCAGTCATGCTGACAACTTGCTTTTGGATAATTCAGCCTTGCTCACGATGCTCGTTTCCAAGTGCCTGTATTTTCTCGATGTTCATGATTATTGCCTAATGGTTCTCTCGTCATATTTTGCTTGTATTTTTATTGTAATTAGTTCTTGTTTCTAATATTATTCTTGGTGCGGTTCATATGTGTGTTGGATTTCCTTGTCCTTTTGTGACAAGTGATTTGCGTTTATCCTTTGTACTTGCCTTTTGCAAGCGTTTTTGATTTGTCTCGTTTTATCCTGTTTTTTTGTTACCAGTGTCTTTCATTGTACATTGTCGGTCTTGTGTTTTGTTGATATTTTTGTCAACTCTTATCTGTCTCTACCCTTGGAGAATCCGATTCTGTTCTGGAGCAATCCGGAACACCTAAAAGGTATAAAATTACCAGTGCTGTATCGGGAAATACATTTTTCTCCACATCAAACAACTCTAGTACGGTGAACTATATTAATTTATTACCCTCTTGCGTTACGCAATATGATATAAAACATGTGCATGCGTAAAGTGTACTTCCTTTTCCTCGCCTTGTTTGTGACATATCGAAAAACCATGGTTTCAACTTCTCCAGACAAATCAACGCTGTGGTCTGTCAGACACCGTAAAAGGATGAGAGAGAGAAAGGAAAGATGACGCAAGTACAACAGAGCACGAAATCAATACCCGTATGTAATCAACTCTTCTCACGCATAGCGAGTCTACCCCTGTCGCGTTCACACGTCCCATTTTATTTTGGTGCTGCCCAGCAAACTAGCATTTACTCCAGACTAAATTTTTAAACCACCTCCTGAGCAGGGTTAAATTTGCTCCGGTTAAAACAGTTTTCAGGGGCTATACCGGTATAACTTTGTACGTGTGAACGCTCCATGGGGGGTAGACCCGGTGCTACACCGGAGTAAAAGTTGCCGTGTGAACACCCCTAAAATGAGTTTCTGTTTTATTTTAGTGAACGTTTTTGTGTTTGGCTTGTGTAAAAACATTTTGAATATTACAATATTTTCAGACATGACCTGATCGACTTCAATAAATTGACCTTTGACGCGTTGGCCAAAAATATTTGTGGTTTGGAAGGTTTGTGTTTGAGTAGCCCTGGAACAGAAGCAAAACATTATAACAAGACATTGCCAATTCTCGTCTGTACTCTCTGAAAAAACACAGCTGCTGAAAATGAAGTATAACAATAACAAATGTGAAGTATAGCTTGGGACAGAGAGCAAAATTATCATGTGATTATTCCAAACTGATCATCTGAAAACATAATGTCAAATTTGACTTGGCTTTCACACTATAACTCCAGTAGAAAACATTTGCAAAGTAGCAAAAGCGCTGTGTCATCCTACTTTATCGGATACTGCCGCTCGCATGGAGCCATCTAGCTCACAGGCTGACAGTCATGGAAAGCTGCTTAAGGGAACACAGACTCTCAAGCTGAGCTGTGCCATGGCTGTCGAGATGCCCGCCTCAAAGAGAAGGGCTGCCATGTAAAAAACCCCGAGCGGGGTCGTAGTCCTTCTCAGGCCACTCACTCTGACACGTAGAAATGAGATTAATGTCACATAATAACAATCACTGGGATGGCAAGAAACTGGAGGCAGCCGGTTTTCAACACATCCACAGTCGGTTCACATTTTAATAAAGCCGTTGTGGGAGTTCGAAACTAGTGGGTGTCATATTTTTGCCACACTTGCTTTATGACTTCAGAGAAATGTTTTGGGGATTGCCTGGCCAGTTTAAACTGAAATGCAGTTGTGCCTTGATTTATGGGTTTAATTTGTGATTTGCTCTTTGACCACATTCGTAGCTCACAACATTTCAGACACAGCACAAGTAGTGGTGACGAGTCTTCCAGCGAACACAGTTTCTCAAGCCCCATCCCCCCACATAGCTAAAAAAGAACAAAGAAAAAAAAAACGCATCATGTTTATAATGAAATGAAATATTTATTTTGGGCTGTCAAAGGAAAAAAAAAACCTAAGTCTGCATTTCACATTCAATCTCAAATATGTACTGTAAAAACTTTAAAAATCGTTGGGATTTAGCTTTTCCATGAATCACGAAACTACTCAACTGAACTCAACTTTTAAAGTTGCAAGATAAATAAAGTATTTATTTATCTTGCTCTCGCACAACAGCTGCAGCTGTACAAAAGTGCTTTGTGTAAAACATAAATAACCATACTAATATTCAAACCATTGTTTCTGATAACTGCTTTTCAACTGTGAGCTGACCATCTTCCTGTAATTCTGAACAGGTATTGCAGCCCAGGATTATTGAACAACATTCCCCAATTCCTCAGCAGTTCATGGTGTTTACGTCAGAAACAGCATTTTTCATGTCAACCTTCAAATGTTCTATCAGATTATGATTAAGGATTAGTGTGAGCAGAATCGTTGAATCTCTGTTGGTGCACTCTTGGGTCGGGGCATGTTTAACCAATCGAAGATGACGTCATACTCATGCTTATCTGTGAGCTAATGTGCAAACTGTCCATCCTCCAACCGTCACCCTAATGAGGACAAAAACAAACACCGAGGGCACTCTATGCAATGATTCACCTTTCAAACCATCTCAGTGCTGTGTGCTCATTCCCATTACCTCTGTCCTCTGCGCCTGTGCCAGATTTGGGTTTTGTACTTTGTTTGCATGGGACGGTCAAAGACTGTCTGCCAGTTGGGCCAACAACGCAACGCAAAAATGCTGTCCTTGGGTGTGCAGTGAATAGCCTCATCAAACATCTACTTGGAAACTAATAAGACTGTGTTGTTGTGGTTGTGCTGTGAAATCTTTGAAGAACTTTGCAATATTTAAGACATAAAGAAAAAAAAACGATAATGGTTGTTTCTCTTGCTCATGCTTTGAAAATGTTTATGCTGATCAAATTTTTTTTGAAAGCACATAAGGGAAAGATTGCCCCTCTCCTAAGTCTCTTGACTACCTCTCTTTTCCTTTGGTCCTCTTTGTGACATTTTATTGGATTCTATTCTATTCTATTCTATTCTATTCTGTTTACTCGATGTCACAGATGGAATGACTTCATCCTCCACAAAGCTGTCATTCTAATAGTTTGTCTGAAAACGATTCTGATCAGGTCATTTCAGCCCCGCATTTGGAATGCTGAATGCAGTTTGCACAACTCAGGGGCTGGATAATGGATTTGTGCACAAGGTTACGACTTCACTGGACCGTTTGGGTGTACCTTTGAAAATTACTCCAGCTTATTATCTTCTTCTGGAACACAGTCTCATTTTTTTGTGGGGGACGGAAGGCTTTTATATGTACTCTGCAGTAATGTCCAAATAAAAATTATTTCCCTCTCAATGCCCTCTCGTGGAATGCTTACCTCCTTGCATCAGAACTTGGCAGTGTAATTTTGGCTCTCAAAATCAATTTCTCTTGTTTCAAAGACAAATACTTTTATTTTGTTAAATACATTATCACCCCCAAAACATGTACAATACAAAACCTTTCCTTGTTGTCAGACCCCAGTCAAGTGACAAAAGATGAGAGAGGCGGGGCTATAAAAACAAGGAACGTAATACAATTTCCGATTATATAAAAAGAATTGCGTAATTTAGCCTCCATGTAAGAAAATATAAAAACTACAACATCAAATAAAAAAATTTAAATAACACATACAAAGACTTTCATGCATGTAAACAACACAGGAACATACAATTTTGTTCAAAATGGGTGTTCATGACAACATACAGACATAGCACCTTCACAAGTGAAGTAAAAAAAATGTAGTGGACTTCCACAACTCCAGCAGAATATTTGACCTTTATTTTCTTTTTATATAATTTATTTCTGTATGACCAGAACTACTTTGAAGTAAACGTGTCCCCGGGTTGTGACTCTGGCTCGAAATTCTGTTGTGCTGACTCTGCCTTGGAGGTGCAGTTTCTGATTTCGTGTTTCAGCTCAGTCAACTGCTGGGAATGGTTGGTGAGAGTGCCATTGAATTGCAGGAGAAACCCATTCGATTGTCTGTCCAGCTCCTCCCTAATTCTCTCCAGATCTTCTGCTAAATAATTAAAAACTTTACACTGGTCCTCCACATTAGCGACACGACCACCGACCTCTGTCACCTCTTTTTGTACCCCCATAGCTGTGCTCCGACAGCCTCGGACCTCGTCAGCGAGCCGTTTCTTCATTTCCTGCAACTCCGCCCTGAGCCGGCCCAATTTGCGCTCACCTGCCCCAAGCATGGAAGCCTGATGTCGAACCAGCTGGACCACGCCCTTCATCTGTTGGGCCAGACGGGACTCTCTCTCATGCCAGGAGCTGTTCACTCGTCCCACCTGGTGGACTACGGTCCCCAGTGACTCCTGAATTCCTTTCAGGGTGCGGTTGACGGAGCGAACGTTGAACTTAAGGATCGTGAGCTCGCCATGTTCTTTTTCTTGCTGCTCTTTGTCGGTCATATGCCTCATGATATTCTGTAGCGTGATGTTGAGGCTGGTCAAACGGTCACTTTGCCTATCTAATAATCCCTGGACATTCTGATCCTCTGCCAGACCAATATTTGAAGATGAGGAGTCCCCTTGAATAGCCGGAGGGGGTTTGGATGAAGAACAGGAGGAAGAACAAAGAACCTCCAGGTTGCTCAGATGTTTTTGCACCCTGTCCACATCCATCTCGAGTCTCCCTCGGAGGGACTCCAGCTCTGTCTCCAGGGTCGGAACAGCATGTCCCTCCAGGAGTGCAGGAGCAGTGGCATTTCCCAGTTCTTCCAAAGCTATCAGTAGGCGTCCCTCTAGTTCCCTCAACTTGTCCTCCATTCTGGCCTCCAGGCCCCGTCCTGTCTCAGTTTTGTCTGAGGTGCTGCTCCTCTTTTCCAGTTGCCCAGTCAGGTTGAGCTTGGTCTCTACATATTTAAGGCGCCCTTCCAACATTCCCTCAATGTGGTCTTTATGACCTCCCAACTCTACTTTTAGGTGTTTCTGAGACTGATTGAGGCCCACCACTGAGGCTTCCACCAACTGCACCCTGTCACTCAGTCCACTCACAACAGCGCAGCAGCTTTCTATTGTGCTCAAATGATGGACCTGCGCCTGGAGGCTTCTCATCTCTGTCCTTAGGTCGCTTGTACTTTCTTCCAAAGCATCTTCCATTTGTTCCTGACTTTCAACTTGCTCCTTCTGACACTGACGACGTGTGTCTTCTGCTTTCTCCTCACATCGGCCCACTGCACTCTCCGCACGCTTCTCAAATCCACCAAGAATGTTAGTCCTGGCTGCACTCAGTTTGGCATCCAACAGCTGATCTGTAGCCTTTTGGTCTTTCCTCTCAAGATGTGTGGAGTCAGATACTGTGCCTCCTCTGCTGGATATCTTTTCTAGTGCTCCGTCATGTGTCATTACTGTGGCTTTGAGCTCCTGAAGCTCTGCTGTCTTGGCTCGCAGCTCGGTCCTGAGCTTTTCTACCCTTCCATTCAGTTCTGTAAGCCCTGAAAAGACGTGTCTGCCGTCAAGAGTGCCAGCATCAGGATCCCCCCCAGGAATCTCTACAAAGCCAACTGTGGAGGGGCTGGAGGCTACGGGAGGAGCAGAAAGAGGACTGGGGGCAGCAGTGAGCAGAGCTGTCAGCATCCTATTGGCGTCCTCTCTTAGTGACACCCGAAGGCTCTCCTCCAGGCCATTCACAGTCCCCCTTAGGGACTCCAATCCGTGGTTCAGACGTCGTACATCCTCCTCAATTTGATATATTCTCTCTTCTGTCGCATTTTCTAGACCCAGGCCTAAAATAATAAAGAGAAACCCTTAGCAATATAACAGTGTCAGTTATATTCGTTACAATATACACATAAAAGCAGCCCATATCGGTATGATTTAGGTTTACCTTCAGTTGGTTCGCCATTGCTCGGGGCAAGAGTTACTTCTGGACTATGCTCCACTGCTCCCTGGTTATTGTCATGCTCTTGTTCATGCGGAATGTGATGTTCTTCGCTGTGGTCCAGCATGGGCTCAGGCTCATCTGGATATGATTCGAAAGAGGTGTCTGGATAGCTGGAGGATCTCGGCAGTTCAAAGTTATGCATTGAATAAGAGTTAAAACCATTGGTGTGAGGTCCTTTGGGTTGATTCCATGGGTAGGCTTTCACAAGAGGGTTGCTGGGCGGGCCCTTGAAAATGGAACCCTGAAACATGGGGCTTCTGTATTGTGGCCCCTTAAATTGTGGGCCTCTGAATGGTGGACCTTTAAATGGTGGCATGCTTTTAATGGAATCTTGGTAAGATGGGGGTCCCTCCATGCACCCATAACCAGAGTACCCAGGACAACAGCGCCATTCCAACTCGGTGACTATTTTATGCCTCACCTTATACATTGGTTTGTAGATTAGGCGGTACCTGTGGAGAACAATCAATTAGAAATTACTTACTTTGGGCTTTTCCTTCAAACAGTAAGTATGCTATCATTAAGCAAGTAGATAGATGCTTGTATGAAGTGGTGAAAATGGCTTGAGAATAAACCTATTAACTAATTTTAACATTTGAATTGCCTTCAAAGTGGTGTAAAACTCAGATTATTCATTGACGTCTTGTGGCATTATATCACCTCAAGATTGAAAATCTGATTTATTTATTTTTTTAAACAAAGATTAATAAAAATCGTTAGGTTACATACATTCAACCAAGTCTGTTTTGTTGAAAATTGATTGCTTTAATACTTGAGTGCGGAAGGAACTGGTCAGCCACAAAGGTAAATGTGTTTTATTTTGGCTTATTATAAACATTGATGTGGACAGCTGGGGCTGACAACGTGCTGGTGATGTTGATGTATCCTACCATTTTAAGCAGTGACAACATAATAGCTTCATAATTAAACAGGATTTGAGGGTGTTGTGTTAATGTTGTTATGTGAAGGCATATGATGATAATATATGTATAGCAAACTGAACGATGAAGTGTTTGGCAATTCAGGCAAGTTGGTGATCTTGGACATGTGAGGCTTCCACCGAATATGTATAACCAACAAGAAAAAAAGTTCAAAAAAACAAGAGGGTATGAAATAAATTCAACCCCAATGAAAGAAAAGTATAGCGTCAATGTCCTGTGAAAGACACGTTTGTCTATTTTTGTCATTTAAATTTTTTCTACCTTTATAGAGTGCCCAAAACACGGACACACGCCTTTAATATAAAAATCTGAAAAAAAATGGAAAAACATGTTCTTCACAGGACAGCGACAATAGCCTGTATGCTGCTGCTACAGCAATATTTGTACAGAGTGTGCTGAGTGGGAAAACAACAACAAAATTCCTTATTGCCATCCTGTAATATAACATACATCAATATGTACCATGAATGAAACTTCAATTGATTTGCAGGTAAATGTATAATATGCACAACGCATAGTAAAACAACATCACTCACATAAGAGTTGGACATTTTTTATGCCAGGAACACTTGTTGTACTCAGCTTTGACATATGGGGCTGCCCCATCTTGCAAAGTGAAGGACACTGTCTTTTCGATCACATAAGCACAGTGGTTCCTTTTAAAGCGGGAAAGAAAGGCGGAAACACATTGTTAGTGAATTACGATTTGAAGTATTGTAAACTTGACAGGTGAGCGAACCATAAGCTTACTTGTGTCTGCTGGTAGGTTTTCCCTGGTCGTGGTGCTCATTCAGTTCAGCTCTGTAGCTACTGTAATGGAGTGGTCTGTATGACTTTGATTCTCCAATTGACAAACATAGCATCATTGCTACAAAAAGAATTGTGGCCACTAAAAAATTCATCACACAGGATCCAAGTTCCCCAAGTAAAAATAAAATCCAAAATCCTCACAGATGAAAATATCCTAAAACTCCCCTTCCATCAACTTGATGCAAGGCCAAATCCCAAAATGTCTTCATACGAACTCTGTCTCTGCACGAGGACTTTTTCAATGCGCCGTAAAGCAGAAAGCTAACCTGAGAATGCTGGCACTGTTCATGGGATTGCCTGCGATGAAGTGTGTCAGTGCACTGACTGTGACGGTTGCCACTAATAGGACCCCAAAGGCCCAATTTACATATCTCCTCCCACACACCCTCCTCAATGTGACACTGCGGTGGGTGCCACTGAAACTGATTGAACTGACTTGGATCCCAACTAATATTTTTCACTTGTCGCTACTGTACTGCATTTTGTAATGCAAAGGAAAAAACGAACACTCATGATTCTATATTCCCATGGTGACATCATTGCAAACCAGAGTGGAAAAAGACATCACATCCAGAGTGTAGTGTAGTCTGTAAATCCAAGATGAGAGGAAAATGTAATTTCAGTGGTTCGCAACATCTCTTGCTATCCCTCTAAAAACCTGATATCTCATTTTGACGTGAACATTTTTGGCCTTTTGGGGGTGAACAACATTCAAATTTCTACAAACTAAATTATCAGTCTCGGAAGAAAAAACGCATGTGAAAATAAACAGCAGCAAGAAAAAGTTTGTGAACCTTTTAGAATGTCATGGTTTTCTGAATAAATTTGTCATTCAAATGTGATCCGGACATCATCTGCATCAATGGTATTGGCACATATGTATAATGAGTCTAAAATAACATGACAGGTATCTTTTTTTTAATCTTTCATCTTTATTGATAGCAATCAAAAAACCTCATAGTACTTGTGGAAAAAGTATGTGAGCCTTTCAAATGAAGAACTGGTGGCTCTCAGTAGCCACCCACTGGCTCTCCGGCCATCAAATCTGCCAGACATCTTGGAATCTTTGACTTGACATGTCCATGCACATTGGCAGGGTTTGAAGGCGAACGTAACAGTAAACCTCCATGGTCCGCAACAAATAATCACAAACACTTCCGTGCAACATCCAAACTTGTGAGTGCCATGCACCTGAGACTTCAAATGATGAGGCGCATCTTTATTGTTGTGAAATAAATAAGGTCACTGCTCTGTTTGAAAGATAACCTGCCAGCACATTTTACCCTTAAAATGTACAATTAATGTCATGTGACAATTTGAATTGATAAATATAACACAACAGTCGTAATCGGTATCGCTGTATGAACTTTTAAGCAACGGTCATAATATAATAATTTTTAAAAATAAGAGCAACGCTGATGTTTATAGGTCATGTAAAGTTAATTCAGAGATTTATTACTAATTACAAAAAAAGTGAAAACAATAAGAAATATGGAGCACTCTATTGTGCAGATTTAGTGATCACCGCGTTAGCTTTCTTGAGGTTTTTTTAAATGTTTTATTATTGGTGGCGGGGTTAAATGAGCAATGAGTCGCCCCTCTTCCACCGCTGGGCACCTTTGTTAGCATCAGAGCAGTTATCCCGCATTTGTGAAGGGTACCCCAAAAATAAATCTTCCTTTGGTTTTTCCGTTGGCATGGCTGCTTAAGAGTGCCTTAAACTGAGAGTGAGTAGACTTACTACTTCTGACTTTTTTCCAGGCAAGTGTGTAGACTTCAGTGGCGTTCTGTCAGGGCCAGTTATTTTTAATAACGTTGAAAGCCACTCGATAAATAACTTGTTTATTATGGTAGACTTTTAACCAATCATATTTCAGCTAGCTTGTGTTGCCAGGTAAATTAAACTGGCTCAGGGCCTTCAGATTAATTAGATTTACTTGAAAAAAATCTGCTTTCAGCCTCTATAATGTGCCCGAAATTTGAACAAGTGCAGCCATTGTTTTGCTATCTCTTGACTGACCTTTTTTTCAGTAAGCCTATTTCCTGTATCCTGTTTTTGCCCTGTCCCACCTCATTTACCTCTTACACCCTCTCCTATGTCGACACTTAGGGTGTGTGGGGTTATTTTTAGCGCACCCTACTTTTTCCCAGGACACACCTTGTCTTCTCCATTTGTAAACAGGCTCCCGTTGTGTGACGTGAAACATTTTGCCTTCGTGTTCTGGTCGGGTGGAACAAGCGCAGCTTTCTTCTGTGGCTGCCGGCTAGCGACTCCACCCTGACTTGTGCCTGAATGGCATCACACATTTGCGGCTGTTCTGGCTTGCCCCGCGCGCCTGTATTACAGCTGACGTGAGGCGAAGTCAACTCACTGTGAACAGGGTGAGGCCTCACAACTCTGCCCGGAAAAGGAGAGAATCCACACATTGCCTTTTCTTTGACTCAAAATCAATCAAACAAGTACTAATGACGATGAATAAGTTTGTTGACTTTGGGGAGCCTTTTCTTGTTTTCTCTGTGCCTATTTGATTTTAACACTGGCGGTTCACATTCAGAGCCAGCCTGTTAATGTGTGTTTTGAGCCAAGGCAGCGTGTTTCCACACTGCATGTCTTTGCATATCATTTTGACTTGATGGCATAGCAAATGAGGTTAGTGTGCACACCATTTGAGGGCCTCTTAAAGAGCCTTTCATTCTGAAAATACCAGAAAATTGAAAATAATCACCCATATCTTCAAATTTCAAACACCAAAGAAAAGAAGTGTTTAAAATAATCCCCACGGTTCTAAAACGAGGCTTGAAAAATGATGAAAAATCATGCCCTTGTCTTTGCTCTCAATGGTTGTAGGCGCATCCTTTAAATGTGCTGAAACCACACCCCACTCAACTGTCAATCAAATACCTCTTCTACAATATGGAAAATTGATGCTACTTGTTCCAGTACCTTGTTGGAGTTAATGAACATGGTTCTTATGTGCTTTCATGAACCCTTCATAGTTCGTAGTCCACCAGTGGTCAACTGGTTAGCGCGTCGGCCTCACAGTGCAGAGGTGCAGGGTTTGATTCTGGCTCTGGCCTCCCTGTGTGGAGTTTGCATGTTCTCCCTGTGCCTGTGTGTTTTTTCTCCGGGCACTACAGTTTCCTCCCACATTCCAAAAACATGCACGGCAGGTTAGTGGAACACTCTAAATTGTGGTGTGAGTGTGAGCGCGGATGGTTGTTCGTCTATGTGTGCCCTGCGATTGGCTGGCTGTCAACCCGGTTGAGAGAGACCGGGTCGGTCCGTGAACAGCGAAAATCAAATAATTTATGCCACTGAAATGCATTGTAAAAGATACAAAAATGCATGAAAATTTTACACCGCCCCGGCCAAAATAAATCTTAAAAAAAAAACACAGACAAACATTCAATATGGGTTATTTTTTCATGAAAACCAAAGGAAGGGGGAATCTCCCTCCTCCAAAATACAAAGGAAAGCTCCCTCAGAAAAAAAAGATTGAAAAAAATCCATGAGTATGGGAGCCTGAACCGTGAGTATGTGGGGGGTCAAATGTAATAGGATGTATACAGGCTGTGCTTGTTATATCAGCTGCCTTTTGGAGATGCAGGCTGGGAAGGATATTCTTGTTGACCTTGTGGTGCTGTTTGTCTTGAGTAATTAATTGCCGCTCTTGTATGCTCACAGCCATGCAAAAGAACAAACAAGAGTAACACTTCACAAATCTGGACTTGGTTTCCTTTGCTGAATGGAGCACCTACAATTTATTTTATAACTATTTTTAATCATTCAGTTCAGTTCATTTTTCAGTTCATTCATTCAATTTATTCATGTTGAGGCATCACTATAACACTATTAAAAGAATTACAGATGAAGAGACAAACATTGTCTTCAACAAACCTCACTTGGAGGCCACGTGTGGAGTCAGAGGTCAAGGCACATGTCATGCATTCGCCAAGAGGAGCACAATGTTTGCTCTCGCTAGGCTCGTGTACACATCTGGGCAACACGGACACACGCACACACACACACACACACACACACACACACACACACACACACACACACACACACACACACACACACACACACACACACACACACATACACATTGTCCGGTGTCTGTTGAAAAATCGTTCTGCTCGGTTCTTTCAGAGATTTTCAATATTCTACCAGCAAAAACAGTAATAGATACAGTAACCTTTTTTACTATCGTTCCTTGTCAGACTGGTTTATATAATGTGTGTAATCATAATCCTCACATTCACAATTCAATCTGTACAAAGTATTACAACATGTTGCTACAACCCACACAAAGTGGAATTTAAATATTTTTCAGGGAGTTAGATGTGCATCTCAAGGCTTATGCTACAGTGTGCTGGACATCGATGATTCTCAATGATTCTCAAATGACTTGCCATAAATTATGCTGCATATTTTTTTCTACACATAGAGCACAAACAAAATAATAACAAACGAATGACTCCTCCTCCTGTTTTGTGCCTATTAAAAGCTCTCATATGATGACAGCAGAAAATAAATATAACATTTCTGAATTTCTGCACAAACCATTTTTAAGAACTAAAGGCTTTTTGTTCTTGTAAACATTGCAAATTGTCCCGCCCCCAAGACTTTATGCTCCTAAGTCATCCCATAGCAAAAAGTCGTTTATTCAAGTATACTAAAACTAATCTGTTTTACACTAAATTGGAGGCAATATACTTTAAGTGTACTTTTTAAATACTATTTTTCATCAACTTCCCAGAAGTATACTAAACTATACTTGGCTTGTAAAAGTATACAGACAGATACTTACAGTATTGTATACTTTTAAAACTTAATTTGTTCCGATTTTAGTATGAAAAAGTATACTTTATACACTTGAGTATACCTTATAATGTATGCTTCATATATCCTACTTTTTCATAAGGGATAACATATACTGTAGCTTTTTCTCTAGAAAATAGGAAACCTAAAAAACACAGGAAAAAATCATTCCTATGGATTTTGGAGGTACATATGGCAGTTATGCTTAATTAGCATTAAGATGAAGGAGACCTTGGAAACATTTTTACCTGGATCCAAAACGTTTGAGAAGACCTGCTGTACATTGCCTGCTGACAGAATAATACTGCCCCCCTGTGGTCATTGCGGACAGAACTGCTGATTCTCTGATGCGTAATGTTGCTGATTATTTTCCCCACATCGTCGCACAGTTGATCATCAAACGTAGCAGTCGCGGCAGTACAGTCGAAATCTAACCGTCGAGTCACTGAAAGACTGCTTCTTTTCAAAGGGTTTATTTTGTCGTTTCATTCGCAGTTGTGGTTTTCCTGCGGCTGCTCAACACCGTCCACTTTCTGGATCTTCAATCACCAGCCTCTCTCTCGCCCAACATGAGGGCGGGGATTTGAAGTACCTCGAGATTTTATCCCTCCATCCTTCCATTTTCTGAACTGCTTTATCCTCACAAAGGGTGTGAGCAGGAGCCTATCCCAGCAGTCTTCGGGCAGTAGGCAGGGTACACCCCGCCAATCGCAGGGCACACATAAACGAACAACCATCCGCGCTCACACTCAGACCCAGGGACAATTTGGAATGATCCATGAACCTGCCTTGCATGTTTTTTGGAATGTGGTAAGAAACCGGAGTACCCGGAGAAAACCCACGCAGGTACGAGGTGAACATGCAAACTCTACACAGAAAGGCCGGAGCTGGAATCGAACCCTCCACCTTTGCACTGTGAGGCCGACGTACTAACAAGCCAAGAACTTGGTGTTATCTTTCCTCAATTCCTGCAAGTGTATCGGCTCTGTGTTCAAATAAACAGGCCCATATTTTAGACTGAATACATACACTTGAGTAAATTGAGACAAGATCATCATTATTTTAGTGAAGGCATTAAGGTAGAGTAATTTTTTTAATGCACTGCATACTATGTTTATTAAAACGGTCAATATTAATAGTGTGCATGCACCCAAAACAGTTTAACTTGTTCAGTACCAGACGTTTTAAACCCTTATTTTAACTCCTGAAAAAAAAAAATATATATATATATATATATATATATATATATATATATATATATATATATATATATATATATATATATATATATATATATACAGTTGGATAGCTATATATATAGCTCGGCTGGATAGCTCAGTTGGTAAGGCATCGGTTTGGCATACGGGAGACGGTGGTTCGAATCCCGCTTGGGGCAAAAAAATGAGCACATAACACCTTGGGCAAGATCTTTCACGCTAATGCCTACCTCATACAATGATGAGAGACAATAAAATGAATGACATGCCGGCTCAGACGTCGCCCGGCCAAACAAGGTCTGCGTCAGGTGCTGGGGAACCAGAGCACCTTGATGAAAAATGGGCTACTGGAACAAAGCGGAGATGGGCGAGATGCGATAACATGGCTCTGTTGGAATGCTACTACTCAAGCAACCCTAGTCAGAGGGGTTACATGCAGAGAATGCAGGCTGAATGGTTACTTCGAAACCCACAGTCACGGTTGACCACGAAACAACTAGTAACTCAGTGTTCCAACATCCACAAACGGCAATTGCTGTCACAACTTGAGATTGATGAGGTACAACGCAGGTTCCATGGTGAAGGGCCCCAGGCTGCCAGATCAGAGGAGGAGGTCATACCAGAGATTGGGAGGCAAGCCCCAATGAATGCAGATGATGAGATTGGGAGGCCAGCCCCAATGAATGAAATGCTGAGCAAGACCTGACCTGAAAGCTAAGATCATGGCGAGGATGAAAGCTGGGCAACCTAGAAACCGATTACAACGGCTATGTGAAGTACCACCTGAAAGTCTCATGGAAAGTGTGAATGCAGCACTGAGGGCGATTCCTACCACAACGATCACCCAAACCAATGAGCTGATATACGCTTCAGCATCAGTGATCCTAGAAATCCTTGGCTATCGGAGCAACTATGAGACACGTTACCCACCATGGAAAAGACGGTTGGAGGCTAAGATCAAGGCGGCTCGGAAAGATGTGTCAATTGACGGAGGCCCAGAGAGGTGTGATGAAAAGGCCGATACCTGAGAGGTACACCCAGATGACCATACCTGAAGCACTCGAAACTGCCAAACAAAGGCTCCAAGCCTTGTCCAGTCGCCTAAAGAGGTACACGAAAGAGAATGAGGCCAGGCGAATAAACAGGCTGTTCGCAACACAACCTGCGAAAGTGTACGCTCAGTGGCAGGGTCCTAACAGCAGAGCTGACCCACCAAGACTGGAAACTGAAAGGTACTGGAAAGGAATATGGGAGAGGGAGGTTGCACATAACAGCAGTGCACAATGGCTGGTGACCCTGAGAGAGGAGCACAGCAACCTCCTGAGCAGAACCCAGTTACCATAACAGTGGCAGACATACAGGAAAGAGTCTCAGATATGAAAAACTGGACAGCACCAGGCCCGGACATGGTCCACACCTACTGGCTAAAGAAACTCAAAGCACTCCATGAGCGCCTAGCAACACAAATGAACCAGTTGCTGAAGGATGGGACTCACCCAGGATGGCTAACTGAAGGGCGAACGATCCTGATCATGAAGGATCCCTCAAAGGGTACAGTCCCATCCAACTATCGGCCAATAACCTGTCTCTCCACAACATGGAAGCTCATGTCAGGCATCATTGCGGCTAAGATAAGTGGACACATGGATCAATACATGAGCGAAGCACAGAAGGGCATTGGTAGGGATACCAGAGGAGCCAAACATCAGCTCCTGGTTGACAGAACAGTCACACAAGACTGCAGGTCCCGACATACCAACCTGTGCACAGCCTGGATTGATTACAAGAAAGCCTACGACTCGATGCCACATACATGGATCACTGAATGCTTGGAGTTGTATAAGGTGAACAGGACCCTAAGAGCCTTCGTTGCGAACTCGATGAGGATGTGGAAAACCACACTTGAAGCCAATGGCAAGCCACTTACCCAAGTGTCCATCAAATGTGGCATATACCAAGGTGATGCACTCTCCCCACTGCTGTTCTGCATAGGACTGAACCCCTAAGCCAAGTAATCACCAAAACAGGCTACGGATACCGCCTCAAAAATGGAGCTACGATCAGTCACCTCCTCTACATGGATGACATAAAGCTGTATGCTAAGAGCGAAAGGGACATAGACTCCTGATCCACACAACCAGGATCTACAGCAGCGACATCGGGATGTCATTCGGGCTTGAGAAATGTAGTCGGATGGTGACTAAGAGAGGAAAGGTAGTCCGCACTGAAGGGGTCTCACTCCTGAAGGAACAATAGCAGACATTGAGGACAGCTATAAGTACCTCGGTATACCACAAGCCAATGGCAACCTCGAACTGGCAACAAGGAAAGCGACTACGGCCAAATACCTCCAGCGGGTGAGGCAAGTCCTAAGAAGCCAGCTCAATGGCAAGAATAAGACCGGGCAATAAACAGCTATGCCCTGCCAGTGATCAGATACCCTGCAGGAATAATCAGGTGGCCAAAGGAAGATATTCAGACCACAGATGTTAAGACCCGAAAGCTCCTAACCATGCATGGAGGGTTCCATCCCAAATCCAGCACCCTGAGACTGTACGCAGCCGAAAGGAAGGAGGCCGGGACTAGTGAGTGTGAGAGCCACTGTCCAGGATGAAACATCCAAGCTCCACGAATACATCAAGGAGAAGGCTCCAACGGATGATGTACTCAGAGAATGTCTCAGACAATGGGGAACAGAGGATGAGGTGCTGGAAGAGGGACCATCATGGGAGGACAAGCCCCTACACGGGATGTACCACCGGACCATAAGTGAAGTGGCTGATCTCAAGAAGTCCTATCAGTGGCTAGAGAGGGCTGGCCTGAAGGACAGCACAGAGGCACTCATCCTGGCTGCTCAGGAGCAGGCCCTGAGCACCAGAGCCATTGAGGCCCAGATATACCACACCAGACAAGACCCAAGGTGTAGGTTGTGCAAAGAGGCACCCGAGACGATCCAACACATAACTGCAGGGTGTAAAATGCTGGCAGGGAAAGCCTACATGGAACGCCATAACCAGGTGGCTGGCATAGTCTACCGAAACATCTGTGCCGAGTATGGACTGGAAACCCCAAGGTCAAAATGGGAAACACCTCCCAAGGTGGTGGAGAATGACCGAGCGAAGATCTTGTGGGACTTCCAGATCCAGACTGACAAGATGGTAATGGCGAACCAACCGGATATCGTGATCATTGATAAAGGGCAGAAGAAAGCCATTGTAGTGGATGTAGCGGTCCCAAGTGATGGAAACATCAGAAAGAAGGAACACGAGAAACTCGAGAAATACCAAGGGCTCAGAGAGGAGCTGGAGAGAGCCTGGAAGGTAAAGGTGACAGTCGTGCCTGTGGTGGTCGGAGCACTCGGGGCAGTGACCCCCAAACTAGTTGAGTGGTTGCAACAGATCCCGGGAACATCATCAGACATCTCAGTCCAGAAATGTGCAGTGCTGGGAACAGCAAGGATACTGCGCAGAACCCTCAAGCTTCCTGGCCTCTGGTAGAGGACCCGAGCTGAATGGGGGACGGACACCACCCGAGGGGTGAGATGAGGATTTTTTTTTTTTTTTAAATATATATATATCTATAATTAAGTACCTGAGATTGAATGCGTAATGTCTGAAAATACATAAAATGTGTTTGGTAGCGTTAATATACTTGTACTTTCTAACTCATTTTTTAATCTCACCCTTCAAATTAAATGGCTTAGATACACGTGACAACTCTTTCGCGACTTCTTCCCCCTGCTTATCCCCATCATTCAAAGCTCGGCTGTGTCCAAATTCACAGGCTGACTCCTCCGAAGTGCGCCGGAAGTAACGTCATGCGGGCGAAAATGCAACCTTCGTCTCTGTCAAGACCTCAACATGGGGTCGTTGGCACTAGGGTGCCACAAGATGGCGCCAAGGCTGCGGCGAAGAGACAAGTAGACGTGTGTTCTCATACGCCCGGGCTCTTTGGCTTGTAACGTTTCAGAAAGAGCACAAACAGACAAGATTTTTTTCATCAAGCATGTGAGAATGGCTTTTTTCTTGAATGAGTACATTTGTGAGTAGAACATTGCATATATTGTGTGGTGGTGTGCCGTGAGACTTTTCGTAAAATATTTCGTGTAGAGTTTGTATGTGAAAACTGACACAAGAATGGCTGGGTTTCTTGGAGGTACTCCACCTTCCTCTCACAAGTGACGGCGTGCCACTTCTTTTATGGGCCTTCATCACAGGGGGCCCACAGGCTCACATAGATCTCTTCAAGACGCTTGGAATATGGCTTTTCATGCGCTTGTTTGTCAGCCTTCCCTGACTGCTTTAATTACAGGCCCGAGGCTGCACTTTGAGCTCCTGCGTGGTCTTGAGGAAGAGCCGCGCGTCCATTTCTCACCACACACACACACACACACACACACACACACACACACACACACACACACACACACACACACACACACACACACACACACACACACACATACACTCACAGCAGTACACGCATACACACATGTATGCGAGCGCGCCAGTCACAGAGGCCAGCCAGTGTGCGTCACCACGGGCTGCTTTGGGAGGACTTCGTTGGTTCACTTGTGCAGGAGCTGAGAGGATGCGGGACGGCGTCTCTGCTGCTGCCTCCCGAGACCATGCGCGATCTCCGTTAAATCCACGCGGCGTGGAAACACCATGGCTGTTGACGGTAAGAACCTTGCTTTCTTAATCTACACACTGAAAGTTTCAAGCATGGTTTGTTTAAAGGAACTTCTCGTGAGAAAGTTCACTCCTCTGCATTTTTCACACATATTGTGGAATTGACACGAAAAACGACCTTGACCTTGTTGTTAGAAACAATGATAAACATTTTGGAGGAGTTGCTGCAAGTCGAGGATATTTGTTGGTGGTTGATGCTGGTGGTGATGGTTTCAAATTCTTCGACACAGTAGAACACTTTGAGGTTTCACCCTCTTAATTTAAAACCCTCTAGTTATGGCACTCCGCTTGGAAATGGGTGCGGCAAGTATGTTGTTGTTGTTTTTCTTAGTCAGAAACGTTACAACATGTGTACGTTTAATGGGTTTATCAGTGAGTTCGCTGATTATGAAGATAGAGGTATATCGTGCGACCGAGGACCAGCCCAGTTTAGCTGCCTTCTGTTCAACTTTTGTAGATTGTCATGTTTTCTGTCTTTTGTGCTATGTACACTATTTTACATCAAGTTTATATTTTTTATTTTACACATTGCGTGTTAGTTTTTGTGCTTCTAGTCCCATTAAAGCTGAACATCTGTTCCAAATGATCGATATTAGCGTGGAGAAGCAGAATGTTTACCACAGTAGCCTGAGGGAGGCGTAACATCCCAAAGGACATTTGACGCATCAGCGTCCTCAAATTGAAGCAGCAAGATGCTGCAAACGTTGAGAAAGAAATTCAGAAGGGCTTTAATTCACACAATCGTGCCACTGTAGCTGAGAGTTGGGTGCATCTTTAAATGGACACAAAGTCAAAGATGAACCATGAACATCTTTTTCATGCCCGCATGAAGGAAACGTTGAAGTACAGAATCACAAACAGTTCAGATGTTATGGCATTGGTGTCCAAACTATGCCACAGGGGGCTTTTGTGGTCCACTGGCTGTTTTTAGTGGTCCACAGCACACTGTAAAAAAACAAACACGTATGTATTTAGACTAAAACAGTTGGAACAACTTTGAAATAGAAACTATGGACATTTATGGCAGCAATTGTAGTTGGCACAACAAAGCAAGCAAGTTGTTTGCTCCAAAACAATTTGATGAGTTGCTTTTACTTCCATATTTAATTTGGGGGGGCCCCACAGGTCCGTAAACTCTAATTTCTTTATTGTGAAATGCGGGAAAGCCAATTTCCACATCAGCAAAATTTGAAATATTTAGTTGAATTGCTCAAATTTTATCTCAGCTTGTTGCCTTGAAATTTTGAGTTCATCCAACGTTTTTTCGAATGCATATTCTAAAAATGCCAATTGCCATGGCCTGTTAGGACACTCACATCCTCCAACTACTACAAATAATATTAATATTTTGGTTTTACAGCACGTCAATCTCAATTTACGAAGACGTAAACAATTTTTACAACTAAAATGGTGACAACTAACGCCTCGATGAATAGAGATCATGAAGTTTCAGGAAAAAAACAGTGCTTAATGGCGACTGTTTGCTCTGCTTTTTGCACTTCAAAATCCGAAAAAGAGGGGAAAAAAAATCCTAAACTGTCACTCGTATCTAAAGGGATGACTGTATACCATGGCAGACACAACAACATGGTATAATTGCTTAGGGTACTGTATCTTCACTTATGCTGATGGACTGAATTAGGTGTGTTTCCTAAATTAAAGTATAAGCTGCATATTTTTTTTTTCCTGGATGCAGTCCTCGAAGATAAAAGTATGTGCATCCCTGTATTATAACATGGCACCAGTCCCTCCAGATAGACAGGCACGTCCTCTTTACAAATTCTTTTTAGTCAATTCAAGATATTATCCACAAACATGTCTGCAAGCTGTGCTCCAAAAGCTGTAAGTAAGCTTCCTTCAAATCTGCTCCATCAATTAGTAGGATTGCTTTCTGTGCCAAGAAAGCATGTTTACTGTATTTGCACACGTTCTGTAATTAGCCGATGTTGCTCAACCGCCTGCTGTTGAGCGGGCTTGGACGTCTGCCACCATGGCCTCCGTTGAGAAACTTCAACATTTATTTACCGCTCTGCAAAGTTGCAAAAGTACTGAGCCCAATTTCTTGAGAACTCTGATGAATACGAATGCTGTCTCCTGGCTGCTCTGTTGTTTTTGTCAAAGCAAGTCGCTCTCAATGACATCACCACAAAACGACGGGCTGTTTGTCGAAAGCGTGCCGTCCCGCACTTATTGTCCTTCATGGTATTTTCTCTGCAGCGGCGTCCAGTTTTAGTTTCTGCCGGCCAGCCGTGGAGTACAGAGACCTGCCCGACGACTTTAAAGAGCGGCTAAGAGCGTGTACGGGTGGCAACCTGACCTGGCACGACGGCCGAGGCCAAAAGGTGGCGGGAGGCCGGGCGGTTAAGTTGCTGCAGCGGCCCGGCGCAGACGCCTCCCAGGTAAACTGGCATCTTCATGTCCCACGTTGTGTTGTTCCATGACCATAGTCATTACTTAGTACACTCTCATCACAAATCTACTTTCCCTGTTAAACCGAATAGAAATGACCATTGAACCATTTTGAAAAGATAATCCCATTGCGTTTTTTTCCCCTCATTGCAATTTAATATACGATTATATTTTCAAGGTCCTTTTTACATGGATTAAAAAAAAATACAACTAAGCAATAAATTAACCTGTATTACAATAAGCAATATCTGATTTATACGACATAAATGTTTTTGTTTTATGGGTTTATTTGAATTTGAGTTATTGACGCACTAAACATTCAAGACTTTCAGATGTAGCATACACAGAAGTTAATAAATCAGAAGTCAGATTAAGACAATAATGCAAACACATTCATGTCTTTATTACTTCGACTTTTCATGATGAAACACTGGTATGTAAACATGTGAACTGCACTTCTTAAGCACTCTACATGTGACGGGCCACTACAGAGTGCGGCTGTAGTGTGTATGTCGAGTGTCGCTTCAATACGTCACTGACACTAAAGTGGATTACAGATGTTCTTTTTATTACAACACTGCAACACAGTATGGCGGGAGCCGCATTCAGTCTCGGATAATTATCACTCTGCATTCCTCGTGGCTCTGATTGACGCAACCAAAATGTTATATCTACTCTTAAAAAAAAAAAAAAAAAAGAACACATCGCATGCAGCAGAGACGTGACTGTCTAATACCATGAATGGCGGCCGCGGTCAACTGTACATACTATTACAGTCGAATAAATGAAAATTAACGACATGAACAACAAGATACAGAAAAATTGACAAGAAATAAACATTGCCTAATACACAGTGCAGAGTTCTTGTGAACAAATACGGCCCTGGCCTTCCTGTGTAGAGTTTGCATGTTCTCCCCATGCCTGCATGGGTTTTCTCCGGGTACTCCGGTTTCCTCCCACATTCCAAAAACATGCATGGCAGGTGAATGGAATACGCTAAATCAGAGGTGGGCAAACTACGGCCCGCCTGGTAGGCAGACAGCTGCAGGGCCCATATTGAGACATACAACCATTCACACCCACATCCACACCGTCACCGAGTGGGAACCGATCCCACGCTGCCTGTACAAAAGTCAGGCGAGTGTACCACTACACCAGAGGTGGGCAAACTACGGCCCGCGGGCTGGATCCGGCCCGTTGGGCTATTTAATCCGGCCCGCCGAAGGTTGCTACACAACACAATTAAGGTTCGATATAAATGATTGCATTAATTTCATTTGGACTTGTAATGACAGGCATTTCAACGCCAGGTGGCGCAGTTACTTGAAGTTGCAGAGCACAGGGAAGGAGGGGGAGACAATACGGAAGCCAGCAGTAGCGCCAACTCAAGCAACTCCCGCTCGATACGACGGAATACTGTGTCCGCGCCGCTATTTTCTATCATTGGATCCAAAACAGCGACATGCAAGTGACTCTTTGTTGCAGTGAGTTTTACTGAAATTGCGAACATTTTCACGTCCTGTCGATCATGGCATGATCAACGAAAAGGTACAGTAATGGCCACGGAAGAGAAAGTGAAGTGTATCTGATTAAACGAAGCGGGTTACAAAGTACGAAACATTCAGGAGACGCTTGGAGTCTGAAAGACTCAAATCTACAAGACTTTGAAAAACGAGAAAGTCATTTGTGCTCAGTCCGATTCTGGCTATTTCCATGCCCAGAGTGAATTGCTTGCGGCTCGACGGACAGTTGAGTAAGTAAACGTTTCCTGGAATGGTTTGACTGCTATTGTGCTAAAAACTTTACAAACTGGACCGCTAAAAAGAGAGGAAGCGAGCCCCAGAGCGCTAACTATGAGCATAGAAGACTTCGAAGCGTCCCGTGTCTGGCTTCAAAAGTTCGCTGCGCGACATCAGCTGAGCAACGCTGTCATGTGTGGTGATCGAGGGGAGGTCAAGTCAGAGACAATGAGTGAGTCGAAAGAAAAGCCACCAGGTCTCTTACACGTCTCATTTTGTAGCAAATAGTCCTAACTTTGTTATATTTTGTCATATACCTGTACTGCTTGCTGCAGTTTTTGGCCAATATATTGTTGCACTTTGTTGCTTGTGTTGTCACATGTATGTTGCTCACATACTTGAACCTTCATACAGGACATATACCATAGTTGTTTCACTGTTCTCATTTAAAAAAAAAAAAGAAAAAAGGTATGGGACTACTTGTTCTGTTGATGTTTGGTATGGACTTTCAACATATACATTTTTTTATATGTACCGTATCTTGTCCTGACACGGCCCACCTGTCAAATTTAGAAATCAATGTGGCCCCCGAGCCAAAAAGTTTGCCCACCCCTGCGCTAAATTGTCCCTAGGTGACAGTGTGAGTGCGGATGGCTGTGTGCCCTGCGATTGGCTGGCAACCGGTTCAGTACTTTTAATTTTGTAAAGTAGATTGAGTGACTGTACCTTAGATATGGAAACATGCTATATAGCTGCCGCAAAGTGGTCTTGATATCACTTTCTGTTCATTACTTGCTTTTTAAAAATTCAATATATCTTAAATGATGCTCCTTGACTGACATGTTTCATATTTATAATATTCAATCCATGTTGAGTTTATATGAGTTCTAGACTGCAACACAAATTTATTTTTTTTCCCTCTTAACTGAACCATAAGGGAATGAGCTCAGCTCCTATTTTATAGTGTTCACGCTAAAAATTGCTTCATCTTTATTTCAACAGCCATAAACTATTACTGTATTAATAGCATGTGACTTTTTGCTGTTAGCTGGGCCAGGGGCATAGCAAACTAGTTGCTCTTACCAGCAGTGATGAAAATTTACTTTCTTCAAAAGATTTCTTATATCAATGATTCTTTAAATTCACAAAAACAAACTGATAAATATTCATTCTGTTTTCCACGGAAGACATGGGGAAATGGGTATAAAGCCCCTGTCACACCTTGACGATTTAGCCAGCGTATGCCGACGTAGGAAAAATTTGGCAAATACGATGGCGTACGTCGAATAAGTTATGGGTAAGTTTTGTATACGTAACAGCACGCTGAAGCACGTTGGTATACGTCGAAGTACGTCGAGGTCGTCGAGAAATTTTAAGCATGCTTAAAATTTCTCGTCGTATGTCAGCGCATGGCTATACGTCCCGTGATAATGCAGGCCATAAGTAATAGGTAAGTTATGCGATCGTTGCACACGTTCAAACACGTTAAGTGTAGGTTACTCATAAGTCCAAATACGCCGAGAATACCTACTAGCTGTTCTCCAACATCCGTGCCTTTCGAACTGCAATACGCTGCTGCATAGCGTGCAGCAGCGTATTGCCGACGATCACGTGGCGTAGTCTATAAAAAGGCTGGCGCTCGACGTTTCAAATCATAACTGCACTAGACATTGCAGTACCAACATCTGTTTGGGGACTATCCCCCCGCGCCCCGGTCTAGTTAAAATGGTATAACCCAAGAGGCAAGGTGCGGCTTGCCATCGTTACTGTGAGTTGCTATTCACGCTATTAAAGCAGCAATCAAACGCCATTATGACTTGTGTCATTAATAAACCAAACAACATCAGCGTCATGGCAAAGAAAAGTCTGGGGAGCTCATCAAAGGTCTCGCAGAGGCTCAGCCCATCACAGCCACTGCAGCCTTCGCCAACTACGCGCGTGACAGCCTGGTCAGCATGTCCAAGCGCAAGTTCCGAAGGCACGGATGTTGGAGAACAGCTAGTAGGTATTCTCGACGATTTGGACTTATGAGTAACCTACACTTAACGTGTTTGAACGTGTGCAACGATCGCATAACTTACCTATTACTTATGGCCTGCATGATACGGGACGATAGCCATACGCTGATATACGTCGAGAAATTTTAAGCATGCTTAAAATTTCTCGACGACTCGACGCATTTCGACGTATACCAACGTGCTTCAGCGTGCTGTTACGTATACAAAACTTACCCATAACTTATTCGACGACGCCAGCCGTATTTGCCAAATTTTTCCTACGCCGGCATACGCTGGCTAAATCGTCAAGGTGTGACAGGGGCTTGAAACGTCGAGCGCCAGCCTTTTATAGACTACGCCACGTGATCGCCGGCAATACGCTGCTGCACGCTATGCATAAATTAGACTATCGTTGGGCATAAGTTGTGTACGCCGGGAACACGCTAGGCATTCGTTGGAATAAGTTATCTATAAGTTATCGAAACGTTCTATATAATTTACTGATACGTTATGTATACGTCCAGCCCGTTATGAATGCGCTATGTATACGCCCAAAATTGAAAAAAAAAATCGATAATTCAGCGTATGCCAGCGTTTTAGGGAAAATCTGAACGTCGGCATACGCTGGCTGAATCGTCAAGGTGTGACAGGGCCTTAAGAATTGCAAGAAAAATTGGAAAATACCCAAAAGTTAAGTTGCCCATTCATGATTTTGGGGGACTTAAGAACCTCTCGAGAGGTTTCATCACCCGTAAAGTAGGCCTTTTACGCCTTATATGTATGTTCTCTAGATTGAGTGGCTGTTGCAGATGACAACTGACCGAGGCGGAATGATACAGTACATACTTAGTAATTCTGTCTGGTGTGGCTTTACATCTTGGAGAGAAATGAGATTGAATGAATATCCTGTCAGGCTACAAACCAGGAGAACAAAACTCTAACTAATGTAACAAGCTGTTGTACATTTCTGTAAATGTACAGAGGTAGTGTAAGTTTTCGAAAATATTATCGACCCTCCACTGCATTCCTTTGTAAAAGAGCCCAAAAAAAAATGTTGCCAAATGCATCCATTGGCTATGGGTCGTTACACACGGCCTCTTTGTAAAGACAGAATGGAGGCCATTTTCTCCCTGCGGGCTGATGGGCTGCGTCTCCAAAGTAGCACATGCTGTGCTTTCCTTCCTTCTGACTTGCTCCACATAGCAGTACAGGCAAGATATTTGGATGATTGTATGCCATTCCTGACTGGAAAAAAACCTCACACATAGTCCCTGTGTCCAGTTAAAATGAACCATCTCATCTCATTATCAGAGGTGGCGTTGTTGCCGTTGACAGAGACAAACTGGCCTCATTTGAGCCTGCACTTACTCATCATGGAGCATGCACCTTTTTTTGTCTTCAGCCCCTTGAAAGACATTTCACAGTCGGATGTGACTTGAGCTGCTGCTGCTGCTGCTGCTGCTGCTGAAGCCGCAAACTGGCTGATAACAAACTTATTGGCTCCTCCAATTCCATTGGATGCACACTTCACATAGTGCAGGGATGCCAAACTTGTTTTTATTGCAGCTTTGGCTGCCCTCAGGGGGACGCTTATAACATTTAAACTGCATAAATATATCATCACTAGGGGCATAATGGTATACTGAAAGCCATGGTTCTGTACGTACCTTGGTTTTAAATTCACAATTCAGTTCACTTTGGATAGTGCACAACATGCAATACATACTGTTGATGTTTTGCGTAAACAGGTGGACTTAATAATGACGGTTCAAATCAACCATCAATACCTTAATTATATGCACCAGTATTCACTTTTTAGTAAAGTGAAACATCAAGAGTAAAAATAACAATCTGTCCATCCATCATAGCCTTTAGTTTGAGCAAAAAAACACTGCAATATACATCCTTGGCGCCTATTACAAGTTTTTATATTAGCCCGGGCTTTTGCAGACTGTTGGGAGTGTTTCAAAAAGAGCTAAAAAAAAACAGGAACAGCTGAGTTTTTTTTAGCCAATAGTTGAGGATAAGATACACAGAAAAAAACAGCAAATAGTTGGGAGGGAGGATTTTTTTCCTTTTTTAAAAACAGACTGGACAGTTAGCATGTGGACCAAGTGCCTCATTGTCTGCCATGAGTGTACACACGTCACAGAGAGAAGGCAGAAGAGTGAATGGGGACAAAACTTGATGTGACAACCAGCATGTGGACAGGGGTGTCGCACAGGTTGGTTGCTTTAGAGCGCCTCGTTGTTGTTTTGTGACGATCCGGTGGGATGGAGTATAGCTAGGCTTTGAGGTATACTTTTCAAACATAGTGATGTGTATGCTTAAGAAAGAGTGTTGGTGAAGGGGCATCCATTTTTCCAGGTTGTAGTAGTGGCATTTGATTGTCAGTTGACACCTGAGCGAGACATGCTTTCAGCAAATTCAGTGAAGAGAATGCCTTGATTTGTCATCATTTTGACGCACCATTTTTTATTCTGCTGATTTTCATCATTCCACTTTGGCAGGTTTGTTAGCAACTCTCTTTTCTGTTGTGTGTCAAATGTATATGGGCTTTTTATTTTCACTTTATGGGGACTTAAAAAGACCAAAGTCAAATAATGAGACCAGCCACATCTGTCCCAGTGGACTTGAGTTTGATGTTGACTGTGTTTTGTGTGGTGCTTCCATGCGTAGTATCGTTCCAGTGACAATTACAGCATCTACAACACCAGCCCGACGCAGCCCAGCTTGGTCCGACCCGTGGTGCTGTGGACGCAGCAAGACGTTTGCAAATGGCTGAAGAAGCACTGCCCTCACAACTACCTAGCCTACGTGGAGGCCTTCTCGCATCACGCCATCACAGGTACGCATTCCGCACCGTTTAGATGCCATTTGGTGCAACCCAAAGTGATTTGTAACCATTGGCACGCGGAGGCCGGGCGCTGCTGCGTCTGAACGGCGACAAGTTGAAGAGAATGGGACTGGTGCAGGAGACGCTAAGGCAGGAGCTTCTCCAGCAAGTTCTTCAGCTGCAGGTTCAGGAGGAAGGACGCAACCTGCAGCTGCTCAGCAGAGGTGAAGGTCCGTTATGACTAATAAGGGTTGGGCCATTTTTAATTTTTTTTTTTTTTTTTGTTTTAAACTGATGCTGTCAGCTTTTTTCAGGTAGTTTGGTTTAGTCCCACCATTATTTGTTTGGCATTACATTGTAAGTTTCAAACTGCACATCTAAATGATTTTGTCTCTTCTCCCACTTTATTGCTGTCCTAGACCCGTGGCATTGTGAGAAAAAATGATGAGTGGAAATCATGCACTGCAGACATAAAAATGAAACAATAAAAATTACAAGTAAACAATGTTTACTTACTTAACATTCAAACGTATTGGATAAACGTTATTGTCAAATGTACTGTATGTGTAACATACAGCACAGATGAAATTTCTTCCCTCTCAACATAAAACAAGAGGAGCCGCTGCGGGTGTCCGCGCCGCCATCAAAAGAAAAGTTAACAAAAAAAGACAAAATACAAAACAACACATGAGACACAGACAATCGTGCACTCTTAACCACTTTCCTGCATACACTTTGTTGTCTGAAGCAGTTATAGATGAAAGAGGAGCGAATCAAAGTGTCCTTTTCACCAGTGGATTAAAGACGTCATGCTGCAATGTGCACACGTCTGCTACAAGCTAAACTTGAAAGCAACAAGAAGCAGTAGCATCCATTAACGAAAAAGAGATTGTCTGATTATTGGTATCATGTAAGCCCCCCCGGCCCCGCCAAACTTTTTTTTTTCACTTGTGCATGCACAAGTCAATACCATATGGCATTATGGGAAAAATGCATTTCGCATTTAGGGTCCAAGTACATATTTGAAAGTACGTTTGAAGGTATTTAAATACATTCAAACGAGTTTGCCAATCAAAAATGTTTACTACACATTGGCAGTTCCACGCTTCCGGAGGTTGGTTACCACTGAATTAGATGATGATGAGCAATGCACTTAGTTCTTCATCACTTGGGATTTTATGGCAGTCAAACCCAGTGCTCAAACCGTGTTGCTCATTCGAATTCAACAATGAATGACCAATCATCAATATAATGACAGAAATAACATTTTGCTTTGTGAATGTCTACAATATCTGATGTAGACAACTGTTTGTGCTGCCAACTATGTGACATTAAGTGATGTCGAACTCTCCCACCATCTTTCTCAGGTTTCTTTGAAAAGAGGTCATAAGCGGACAGCCAGGAATGTGGACGTTTCAAGTCCTGCTTCAAAGAACATTCTGTGGGACGTATTTAGTGCAGGTGCACAGTACACAGACAGATGACAACTATCTCTTCTGTTGTGATTCATTCTCATGTGTCTTTGTTATTTTTGTATTTTTATTTGTGTATCAAAACACTGAACAAAATTAAAATACCAACAAAAAATGTGCGGCTGTGTATCAATTCATGATCATTAGTAGTGTTTAAAAATGATCTGTCGAATCTAAAAACGCATACATGTAATTTATTCATTCATTCATTCATCTTCCAAACCGCTTGATCCTCACTAGGGTCGCGGGGGGTGCTGGAGCCTATCCCAGCTGTCTCCGGGCAGTACGCGGGGACACCCTGAATCGGGGGCCAGCCAATCACAGGGCACACAGAGACAAACAACCATCCACGCCCACACTCAAAGCTAGGGACAATTTAGAGTGCTCAATCAGCCTGACATGCATGTCTTTGGAATGTGGGAGGAAACCGGAGCACCCGGAGAAAACCCACCGAAAGGGGAGAACATGCAAACTCCACACAGGGAGGCCGGAGCTGGAATCGAACCCGGTACCTCTGCACTGTGAAGCTGACGTGCTAACCACTGGATACCGGGCCGCCGTGGCTAATTTAGCATTTTGTTAAATTCTTGTTGTTTTTGTTTGCTCATGTGAGCCGTCATTTCAGTCCTGATCAACCTGGCAGAATGTACCTTCAAATAAAAGCTGTGTCCAAAGATTTTTCTTCTCAATATGAGGAAAGAGTTAAATTAGGCTGTTTTGTGTGCAGTTAGTTAGATTGTAACGTGTCCATGAAGGTGCTTCTTAATCAAATGTATTATTATTATTATTAGTATTATAATTAGCTAGTTAGTTTTCTCGTGTGACAAGTTATCAAAACCGCAACTCTATATTATATAATTCACTGTGACTTTTTCAGTTTGTACATTTCTACAGAAGCAAAGGCGTTCTCCACTCAACTGTATTTATAGAGCACTTTAAAACAACCATCGCTGTATACAAAGTGCTGTACATTGAGAAAATAGACATACAACAATTAATAAAACAACACATTAATAACAAAGACAGTAGAAAGCAGAAAACAGTAAAACTAAGTTGAATCAGTATTTCTACTTGTTTTTTTTTTTAAATACATTTAATGCATTTCTACTTGAGTGCAGCGTGGGAGCGCTTTTTCTACTTCTGCCTCGTAAAAATGGTTATAATTTACGTGGTTACGGGCACGTACCGCCAAACTTCATTACCCATGATTCCTAAATACGGAAGTCTGCGTCCATCACCGTCGTTGTCATCAACACGAATGGCTTGGAGCGGTCGACACCGGCTTCGATTTAACATTACCTTGAAACTGGAGTGCAGGAGAGGATAATGTCTTGCCGGTCGGACAGGTACCTGCCGCGAAATACCTCTTTCATAAAATATCAGTCATTGTTTGTGTTTGTTTATTTGTACGCTCGACGCTTGACTGGTGTCTTCGATTCGGACAGTATATCAAGATAGTTCCATACGCTCCTTCTCAGACTAAATTTCCTCGAGCTAATTAAAGCCTCTGATGTGCTGGCTTGATTTTCAAGATGACAATTAAGCCAGCAATTAAACGGCGGAGCTTGGCGCGTGTGATGTCCCGCCACCAAAAGTAGGTGAGCTGAAGACGCAATATATATGCGTCACCGTTATGAAAATGAAAAACGGCAAAAGGTCGCCTTGATGTTGACGATCTCCTTGAATAGAATTGAACTCAATGGCGAGCAATATTGTAATATCAACAAAGTGTACCCGTGTGGCAGATTGTTTTTGTTTTGTTTTGTTTTTGTTAATGTTCTTAAAATTTGATGAAAAGTCATTTTCGTATTTGGGAAGACAGTACCGTATTTTCACCACCATGCGGCGCCTCATATTAAAAGTCATAGTGTCAGTTTCAGGTGCTATTTCTGTACTGTATTTAACACATACACCAGGCACATTGTATTAGGCGTAGAAAAATAAGTAGTGTGTTTCCGGTAACATGAAATTTCAGCATAGGGTCGGTAGGTCGGACAAAGTTTTTTTTTTAAATCTTTTTTTCTCCCACCTTCCCCCATCAAAAACGTAAACAAAATAACCATAAAACATAAAACAAGGAGACATTGAAACCAGTGCCGGATGCTCGTCTGTCAAAGAGGGGAAGCTCAATTTTGGTCGACATCATAAAATGTGTCCGTTTATTTATACGCAAATTCGACTCTAGCTCCGTTCCTTTTCAAGAAAATGATCTGTGACCCTGTCCTACCAACACGGCGTCTTTTCCCGGTACTTAATGAGTGTCCTACAACTATAGGAACTACAATAAAACCCACCAGAAATAAAAGATTAATTTGTCGCTAGTTGTTTGTTTACAACAAAGAGTGTCGCTAAAATGATTAGGAGAAGTCTCCAGCTCAACTCGAACAGAATGCGAGTTGAAAAATTGCTCGCGACAGACGCCTACACTAAAAGCTCAGTGATTGGCTCATTTCGATGTCAATCGAACTGGCACACAGGCTCAGACAGATCATCCAATCTGATGCAGAAAAGCCTGGCATCCGGTACCTTCCCACTGCCATCCAGTCCCAGAGACGCCGAACTCTGTGGGCGGACAAAACCCAGTTTGTATCCAATGACTCGTCTCCGCTCAACGATTGGGACAACCTACCCTGAACTCACTACCGCTTAAAGCACGGCGAAGCTGCAGGATGAATGAGAAGGAGTCGCGTCGTAACCAGTAAGGCGAGAAAAATAAGTAGTGTGTTTCGGTAACATGAAATTTCAGCATAGGGTCGGTAGGTCGGACAACGTTTTTTTTTAATCTATTTTTGCCCCCATCAAAAATTTAAACAAAATACCCATAAAACAAGGAGCCAAAGGCGGCGAGAGAGTTGGGTACCCCGGCTGGGTGTCTCGTTACCTCTGCGTCCCGCGCCCTAGACGGCCAGTGGTGTTCACAAATAGTTCGCTGAATCTTTTCGATTGGATGCTATTAAGATTATGGTGCGAGCATGCGATCGCGACACACAAAACGCGGTTTAAACTGTTGTCGGAGATCGTGGCGCGCCACGATTCAATGTTGTTGACAGACGACAGGGCAAACCACGCCGACGCTCAACGTGAATATCGCGAGAGTTTGCACCAATGTAAACGCTCTAAATTCATCTTTCCTTTTATTATTTATAATTTTGTCTGTGGTTTTATTGTTCTTGTTTTGATTGTAAAGCGTCCTTGAGTGTTTTGAAAGGCGCTTATAATTATTATTTGTGGCATGTTATAACCACAGCGACAGGGTCAGTTTACGACGGCGTGACGTCACGGCCGTAAAAGTGTTCATATGAAAAGGTGACTACCTGTACTGACAATAAACGGCAGTGAGCACAGTCAGACTCCCCGCGTTTTATTAAACACAACAATGGCAACGAAGATGGAGCTTCCACTCTCGCCTCTTCCTCCATTCCTCGCCCTGCCTGGCGAGCCGCCTGTCCCGTGGCCCCGCTGGTTGGAATCCTTCGAGACCTTTATTGAAGCCGCTGGGCTCGCCGACGAATATCGCGAGAGTTTGCACCGATGTAAACGCCTAAATTCATCTTTCCTTTTATTATTTATAATTTTGTCTGTGGTTTTAATAATAATAATAATAATACTTGATTTATAAGCGCCTTTCAAGACACCCAAGGACACTTTACAATAACAAAAACACAAAACAATACAGGTTGAGCAGCGGCAGCCAAACGCGCCAGCGTCACTCAACCGAGGAGTCTCTCTCTCACCTCCAGGACATCTCCACGGGTTTTATTGTTCTTGTTTTGATTGTAAAGCGCCCTTGAGTATTTTGAAAGGCGCTTATGAAATGAAATGTATTATTATTATTATTATTATTATTATTACACAAAATGTAAAAGGTTTGAAAAAATGCCGACCGTAAAGTTTTTGTTCGAGGTAGAAATTCTCGGTCGGTCGGGTTACCGAAACACACTACTTTTTTCTACGCCTAAGGAAGCTGATTCGAGCAAAAGTGGAGCACGTTAGCGCATATTTAGTCAATGACATGTACAGACGCTCCCAGGTTACGAACGAGTTACGTTCGGACGATTGTTCATAAGGTGAATTCGTTCGTAAGTTGCTTCAGTGCTATATTTTGTCTGGAATGTATGTTTAAGACTTATATTGACATCCATATAACGGGAGAGAGCTTTTCGTCACATTCTTCAGGGCTCGAGGTTTAGCTGCCCGATAAACTAGCAACGGCTTCAGCGGGGAGAGTAGACGATCGTCGCCGACCGGCGCGCCGACGCCCCCACCCGTTCCACCGCCACACGCCCGCCCCACGCCTCTCCCGCGCCGCCGAACGCCGCCTTCGCCGTCCTCCTCCGCCCGCTTGGCACTCGGAAAAAGGCGCGCAATACAAAATCTAACTTTTTTTTTTTTTTTTCGACAGACCCGTGAAAATGTTCGTATGTACCGTTTGTTTGTAACTCGGATGTTCGTAACTCGGGGAGTGTCTGTACACACAATGAAATTTACATCGTTACATCATTTACATCATTAGATCGTGGCCGCCGCCATGATTCAATGTTGTTGACAGACGACAGGGCAAACGACGCAACGTGAATATCGCGAGATTTGCACCAATGTAAAGCCCCTGTCACACCTTGACGATTTAGCCAGCGTATGCCGACGTAGGAAAAATTTGGCAAATACGCTGGCGTACGTCGAATAAGTTATGGGTAAGTTTTGTATACGTAACAGCACGCTGAAGCACGTTGGTATACGTCGAAGTACGTCGAGGTTGTCGAAAAATTTTATGCATGCTAAAAATTTCTCGACGTATGTCAGCGTATGGCTATACGTCCCGTATACGCAGGCCATAAGTAATAGGTAAGTTATGCGATCGTTGCACACGTTCAAACACGTTAAGTGTAGGTTACTCATAAGTCCAAATACGTCGAGAATACCTACTAGCTGTTCTCCAACATCCGTGCCTTCCGAACTTGGCGCTTGGACATGCTGACCAGGCTGTCACGCACGTAGTTGGCGAAGGCTGCAGTGGCTGTGATGGGCTGAGGCTGTGCGAGACCTTGATGAGCTCCCCAGACTTTTCTTTGGCATGACGCTGATGTTGTTTGGTTTATTAATGACACAAGTCATAATGGCGTTTGATTGCTGCTTTAATAGCGTGAATAGCAACTCACAGTAACGATGGCAAGCCGCACCTTGCCTCTTGGGTTATACCATCTTAACTAGACCGGGGATAGTCCCCAAACAGATGTTGGCACTGCAATGTCTAGTGCAGTTATGATTTGAAACGTCGAACGCCAGCCTTTTATAGACTACGCCACGTGATCGCCGGCAATACGCTGCTGCACGCTATGCATAAATTAGACTATCGTTGGGCATAAGTTGTGTACGCCGGCAACACGCTAGGCATTCGTTGGAATAAGTTATCTATAAGTTATCGAAACGTTCTATATAATTTACTGATACGTTATGTATACGTCCAACCCGTTATGAATACGCTATGTATACGCCCAAAATTGAAAAAAATCGATAATTCAGCGTATGCCAGCGTTTTAGGAAATTCTGATACGCCGGCATACGCTGGCTGAATCGTCAAGGTGTGACAGGGCCTTAAATGCTCTAAATTCATCTTTCCTTTTATTATTTATAATTTTGTCTGTGGTTTTATTGTTCTTGTTTTGATTGTAAAGCGTCCTTGAGTATTTTGAAAGGGGCTTATAAATGAAATGTACTATTATTATTATTATTATTGCACAAAATGTAGAAGGTTTGAAAAAAATTCCGACCGTAAAGTTTTTTTTCGAGGTAGAAATTCTCGGTCGATCGGGTTACCGGAAACACACTACTTTTTTTTCTACGCCTTATTGTACCCAGGCATGGTAAAACGTACGCTACCTTAAAAAATATGGTAGCGTGCATGCACGCAGAAATTGGAGAATATTCCATATTAAGAGGCTGAAAGTCAGAATATGTGAACAATTTTAAGTTAAGCAAGATCTTTAAATGACCAATCCCTTATTAAAATAGGTGTTGATTAATTTTAATTTGACAATTGTTTGTTGCACTAATTAATTGAACTACTCCATACAGTCATTGATAATGTAAGATGCATTGCTGATTATTTTGTGTTCTTGTAGACGTCAGTAAATAAACCAATGGGAATGAATTACCAATCTTTATTGTAAGTGCTTTTTCCTCATTTTGTGGCATCTTTAGAGTACACAAACCCCTTTCAAAGCTTTTTGAGTACGGGTTGAGGCTTGCAGCGTCGTTGTGGCTGGCAAGTTTTCCAGCTTGTGCAGCTCATAAGATCAGTCAACTGTGACAAAGGATCAGCAAAAGACAACTGCCTTTTTGTTACCTCCAGGTGCTTCTATTAATACCAGCCAAGCACCTCGTTGTTGCCAGTCTTACATTGATCCTCTTAAGTCTGTCTCTCACACGCACACACACACGCACACACACACACACACACACACACACACACACACACACACACACACACACACACACACACACACACACACACAAAATCTTATGCCAGAGAGTAGCGAGGACATGTGGGAACCGACAGACCTAAAGTCGGAGGCACGTAAGCCGGGTTAGCTTCTGGAAGAGTCCAAATCAAAGCTGACTACATTATGACTTTCCTAGATTTTCTAGTTTACAAGTTTTGTGTTGAGGAGGGTGTTTAGCACTGTTGTTTTGAAGTGGTTGCCGTAGGGACAGACCCGATGGAGAGGTTATCAACCGGGGCAAATAGAAGCCTGCAGGATTGTAGTGGAGCCAGAATCTCTGGCTGTTGGTCCCTGAGGACTCAGTCCAGGTAAGAACTGGCTGTGCTACTGTTTTCTACGACTCAGGCAGGATTCCATTTGTTTGTTTGTTTGTTTGTTTATTTTTTTAACAGCAACACTTAACATGCAGCATGACCTATAAATTGTATGAAAATCATGGGTTGATGAGGGGTCAGCCACAAAATTCTCTCCTTATTCTCACCCGTTTCCTCTTTGTGGCCATCTGCTTCTTCCTTGAAAATCATGCCATGTTTTTGTGGTTCGATAGAAAAAAATAATCCTGTACAGTATGTTGATCCTCAAAACTTGATAGTTTTTTCTCTTGCAGGGCGGTGATAAAAGCCCGGTAGTCAACTTCGGTGTGGGGCGAACAGTCATAATTTTTTTTTTTTTTTTGGAGGTGGTCCTCTTCAGGCGCTCTAAGGCGCTTGATGCAGGTAATTTAATACAAACTGACAAAAGAACATGCATACATTTGTGTTTTTCAGCGGGAGCGGCGAGGATTCGTTGGACCGGCTTTTGCCGGCTGCTAGCGCCCCTCGAAGAAAGAGTGCCACATCGCTAAGTAAAACAGAGCCACCCTTGCTCCGCACGGGCACGCGCACCATCTACACTGCCGGGCGACCTCCCTGGTACGACGAGCATGGAGCCCAGTCCAAGGAGGCCTTCGTCATAGGTACGATGAGCAGTCATGTCGCTAGCAAGTGACCAAGTTGAAATACTTTGTTTCTGTTCTTGAGTACATTTTTCAGGTATCCGTATTTTTGTGATCACTTTAACTTTTTTTTTTCAATCTTTATCGCCACTTTGTCCAGAGATTTTCTCACTATGAGCACTATACAAATTTTATTTGTGTATTTTTTTTTCCCGCCCATTTTGCCAAGGACCATCCGACTGAGTTGACATGTCCCTCATGAGGAAACAATTCGAACAAAAATACACTATACCTTTGTCTTTTGTAGACTATATGGATATTTTTGTTATATAGCACTGTTGTTTAGCTTCTCAAAAGGCTGCAATCTCATTTCTCCATGTCTTTTTGTGTCATGTCATCAGCCACAGAGGTTGGAATGAATTATATTTTGACAAAGTAAGGAGAAAGCAAATATATCTGCTTTCAAATGTAGGTAACAAAAGTAAGAAGTCATCTGAAAATAAATACTCCACTAAGTACAGATACCTGAAAAATCTACGAAAGTGTAAGGATATATTTATTTTCAGCTACAGCACCTGTGCCACTTGAAAACATTAGATACGCTGGACAAAGCAGGCATAATGATCCTTTTGAACGGCAGGTTTGTGCGGGGCAGCGCTCAGGAAGACCACCGTGGCCAACAAGATCATCGAAGCTCTGGATGTGCCCTGGGTGGTGCTTCTGTCCATGGATTCCTTCTATAAGGTGACGCCGCCGACCATTTTCTCCAGCGCTTTCCCTGTTTGGAGGTGCGGCCTCTCTCAGCTGACTTTTGCCGAAAGCTGGACTACACCCTGGATTGGTCGCCTGTTAATTGCAGGGCACATATAGACAGACAACCATTTACACTGAACTTCACACCTTCATTGAGGAGGAACTCATGTGAGGAGAGTTCGGAGTCCTACCGCTCTTTTGCAGACTTTTTAAAATCAATGTACTGTGCGTGCGTGCGTGCGTGTATATATGGCCATGAAAAAGTATTTGCCCCCTTTCTGATTGCTGTGTTTTTTGCATATTTATCACATAAAAAGATTTCAGTTCATCAAACAAATTGTAATATCACATAGAGAAAACCCAAGGAAATACAAAATACATATACGTATGTGTATAGCTTCACTTGGTAGTCCAGTAGATGTGCAAATTGACCTGCGCGCAAACTTTTCATCATTGATGCAGATAATCATCTGCTCTTTTTTGGGTGGGCTTTAAAGGCGCATTACTTTTACATGTTGTGTTTTGACAGGATTTGTCTCCTGAAGAGCAAGCCTTGGCGGCGAGTAACGATTACAACTTCGATCATCCGGGGGCCTTTGACTTTGAGTTGCTGGTCTCCACTTTGCGCAAACTTAAGCAGGGCAAGAGTGTGAAGATCCCCGTGTATGACTTCACCACACACAGACGACAGAAAGACTGGGTGAGATTGTGTCCTAACTGGCCAGATAATGCAGTTTGTTGATTAAAAGTGAAATGTAAATTCTAACCATCTATTAGGGAAGGGAAGAAAGTATATTTGTAACTTGCTGGAGAACAGTAAACAGTTTCTCACAGTCTTAATAGCACGTCTGTTGCACACTTTCATCAAAAATAGCTCAAGATCAAGAATTATGGACATATTTTTACCGCATCTTTCTTGGCATGAAATAGTTGTAGTGACAAATCTGTCTCATTCAGTGAGCATGAGCAAACTTCTCTCCCTGTCCCGCATGCTGCTGGCAGCTTGCATTTTTGTGGCACATGGACATTTTGCCAAACATAAACAACCCCTCCTTCCTTCAACAACTTCATAGAGCAGTTGTTCCTCATTTTAGAAGCCAATGCTGCTATCTAAGACTCATTTGTTTACACCAGAGAACTCACTAATTTAACTATAACAGTGGTTCTTAACCTGGGTTCGATTGAACCCCGGGGGTTTGGTGAGTCGGTCTCAGGGATTCGACGCAGCCTCTGCCATGGAGGGTAAGACACACGCGACTCAACATGTTAATTAGGTATGACACACCCACTTGGCCATCACTGGCTGCAGATGATCACATGACATTGCTTGTCCAATCAGTGCTGTGGGAAATTTAGTTCGCTTAGTACTATAGTCAACGTGTGACTGTTGTGATAGTACCTTGTACAATTTTTTTAATAAGTATACTTATTTCTTGAAATTTTATTTACTTTTTTCTGTTTTTAATAAATGCGTTTTTTAAAATATTTGAATTTATTTATATATAAAAAAGTATTTTTTTTTTTTACTCATGAAAGGTTCGGTGAATGTGCATATGAACTGGTTGGGTTCGCTACCTCTCAAAAGGTTAAGAACCACTGAACTATAACCTTCCACACACACGCAAGCGAGTTGTCCGGGAAAGATTTGATTGCATTGACTTGGTGAATCTCTTTTGGCCCATACCAGCTTATTCGTGGAGATTGTGAACTAAAACTTGTCAGCCCATCAGTGGAGGGCCTCCCCCAAGGAGCAGAAGAAATCAAAGGGTTGAGGAGATATGTTGAGAAATAATCAAGTTATACTCTTCTACTCTAATTGTGAGGGCTTTTTTTTTAACCAGGTTTTTGATATTCCATGAAAATCTTTCATAAAAAGGGCTTTTTCTTCCAACACAAAACACTTAATTTCTCTAGAAACAATTGTACGATATTCAAAATTCTTGAATATTTGCATTCAGGAAACTTGGAGCTGCGAGTAGCAGACGATACTGTATTTTTACCTTTCGTATCTTGAAATATGTTTCGTAACAACATACAATATTTTCCCATTGAGGCGTTTTGTAACTTGAAAATTTCGTAAGAAGAGATGTTCGTAAGTAGAGGTACCAAGGTACGTCCATCCATCCCCCCTCATACTTCCTTCCGACCACTAGAATTACTACAATGTCACTTTCTTGTCTTTCATGCTTTGAAAGAAACTTGGTTCTTACAAGGTGTCTCTGTTGTCGCCTACAGAAGAATGTGTATGGTGCCAGTGTGATCATATTTGAAGGAATTATGGCCTTTGCAGACAAACCTCTTCTTCAGGTCAAGTGAAAGAAAGCACAGTTCCACCTTGTTTTTTGACCAATGAATTGAAGCTTATTGAAGTGTCCGTTGGCGTTTGCTTGTCCTGCCCGCAGCTCCTGGATATGAAAATCTTTGTGGACACGGACTCGACATCCGGCTGGTCCGCCGTCTCCGCAGGGATATCACAGAGCGCAGGCGGGATATGGAAGGCGTCATCAAGCAGTACAACAAGTTTGTCAAACCGGCCTTTGAGCAGTACATCGAGCCCACCATGAGGTTGGCTGACATTGTGGTGCCCAGAGGTGAGACATGGTACAATTTCCAACTATCAACATGACTTTTTATTTCCCTCTTGCCATGGTTTCAGAATCTTCTGCTTAATGGAAAGAGGTCCACAACTTTAGAAATTATTTTAACGCCCATGGCAGGTGTTTATGCCTTTATTTCACTCCTTTTGCTTCAGAATGCATTGGACCACTGTATATTCACAGTTCAGCATTTGCAGATCTGCCTAATCACAAATTTTTGGGGGAGAACATCCCCCGTTTTCTATAGAGACAACCAGCTCATTCGTGAAACTGCTTGTCCAAGTTGCTCATGTTTTTTGCATGATTCCAAGCTTTAATTCAATTAACATGATCTGCTTTTCCTCCATAGCAGTCCGTTTTTCAAGACCCATGAATAGAAAAAGAAATCTGGCAAAAACCTTCACAGAAATGGAAAATGCAAACACACACAACACAACCCATTTTGTGTGCGTTAATCACATGAACTGATAGTGGCCACATGTAAGATTCTCTGCTGCCATTGATTGTCTGACACTCACCGAATTCAAATTTTTGCTTGCAAAAAACATCAGCCGCACGATGACTTGTAACTGGAAAAACTTTGGGCACTAGTAAATCACCATACTTGTATTCTTTCTTTTCTCTTCAAGGTGGTGGCAATATGGTGGCCATCGATCTGATCGTCCAGCATGTGCACAGCCAGCTGGAGGAGGTAAGTTATGCTGTTTGACATTGCTGCCCCATCTGGTGGAAGAATCTTGCATCTTACGTGCTTCAGCAACTAATCTTCAGGTTCAAACATAGGTAGTGGCTACATACCCTAAGACATGCCAAAAATTATATCTTGGCCACACTATACAAGTTGACTGAAAAATAACTTCCTATTTTAATAGTTTTCAAATTTCTTCATTTTTGGGGGTTGCTTAAGGAGTAAGTATACTTGAGCCAACCGACAACTTTGAACGAACTTTCAGGGTGACTAAGTTAAATCTCCCATCCTGCAAGAGTTCCTTGTGAAATTGGTGGATGCGGTTCCCAATATTGTATTTTGAATACAACTCCATCTTACACACTTGCTTATCATGTTCATTTCTTGTATGAATTATAGTTCGGAATAAGTTACAAAAGCACTTAAAAATAGGAAGTTGGTTTTCAATCATCTTGTAAATATAACATGCTTCCAACATGCTCATTTGTGGCCATGAAAATTGGGTGGCATGATATTCTTGGCAGATGAAAGCAACTCTGTGAGCTATTTTCTTTTCATTTTCTCGGTCTCATCTGCTACTTTCTCTTTCTGCAGCGTGAGCTCAGTGTCAGGTATGCTGAAATGCATTTTCACTTGACCTCGTGTCGGTGTGTCAAGTAGTCAAGCACTCATCGTGGATATGAATGTCATATTCATTTGCGGGTGTTTCATTCATTTCAAGTCTTCCATTTCCAGGCTGGATTTAAAAAAAAAAAACAAGATTTAAGTACACTTGTGTGAATTTTTGGGGGGATTTTCTCGAAGCCAAACAGATTGCAATACTTGGATACATTCACTTAAATCATTTAATTAATAAGTGGTTCTGAATGTTCTCTTAACACCTGACCTAATGTCCATTTTCCGTGCACAAAGTATGTCGTGGGTCAGTTTTGAACCTGCCCAGGAATCTCCTTGTACAAATAATAAGTTACACCTCCTATAAAACATATTCATTACGTCCCGACCGATGCATTATGATTCATTTCAAAATTATCATAATCCAATGGCGTTTTGCTGATTAAATGATGTCAGATTCATTTTTCATGGTCACGGTAAATGCTGTTACATGTCGTCACGCGGAAAGCTGCACTTGCACTATATGTCGGTGGATTACCAGGTTACACTGGTTCTGCAGAAACTCCACTTCATGACAAAGTAAATAATGGGTGAGAGTAAATGTGATTTATTGTTAGAGGGGATCATGCATAAATCACTTGTTTTTTTTCACTAATTTCATGTTGCAGATACTGCACAATTAGTTTTTTGCAGCTCAGTGGTCAGGAATTGCAATCAAATAAATCATTCAAAATTCCAAGCTAAAATGAATTTGACATGCATGCCCCTGATGAGTTATATGTTAACTTCAGACCACAACTCTCTGTGTTGACTTTACACACATTAAATGCAAGGGTTTTTTTGTTTTTTGTTCCCCCCCTGCCCCAGAGCACTTTTGGCATCCGCCCAGCAGACGCAGACCCTGCCACAGACGCTCAGTGTTTTGGAGTGCACGCCGCAGGTCCGAGGCCTCCACACCATCATCAGGTAGCCCCGCCCACTTGTTCTGCCACTTCTTATTCTGTGTTTGCAGCAGGCCGGTTTGTAAACTATAGGCAGCAGGGTACTCCCAAACGGCATAACGTGTTGAACGACTGTTGACTTGAACGACAAAAAGTTGTCTGGGGTTGCGCCACCGAGCCTTCATCTGCACACTATCCATTTCTGCCTCGGAAAAGTGCATCTGTGCCTTTAATCCAAGCCAGGGCTATGTTCATACTGCAGGTCAAATCTCTCTTTTCTTTTGCTGTTATATTACATGTATCATTTTTTTCATGTCAATTTTATCAGTACAATTGTGATTTGTTTTCAAATTCGACCCAGGCCTCTTGGTATGTCAATCAGCTGTGTGTGCAATGTGACTGCAGTCTGGTTGTGCCCAATACATTGTCACAAGGGGACAAATATCAGAACTGTGTGACAAAACAGATGTCCATGAAAAGAAATCGTGGGCAACAGTTAGTGACAGAAAGATGACATGAAATTGTTTGTTAACACTATGGCTTCCAGGATTATTGAATTATTAGAGCTACCAGAGCCCTCATTTTAACGGCCTACGCTTTGTTGCGCTCTAACAATGAGTCCATCGCCTAAAATGATTCTTACTCCTGCTCAAGTGTCCATCAAAGGTGTTTGTTTCTTGAAAATCTGTTGACAGTATCTTTTAATGTGCATTGTGGCATATAAATTAATGAGAAACAGTTTGTGGAGTGCACATTGACCTGTGCAGCTCTCGCGATGCGTGCGGGTCAGCAATTCATTTGGTGCCGAAGGAAAGGAGACGTGTGTCGCAAAAGAGGTTAACTGCACTTCACTTTGAAGAAGAGGAAGTAAATCGGAAGCACGGCACACAAAACCTCCTTGAAATTGCCACTAAGACGTCAGGACTGAGACCCACGCGAGCGAGGGGCCAGATTTCCTGACGCAAGGACAATGCACCACATAAAGTCGTGTTTTGTGGCCATGCGTGTCATTTCACGCTTTCGTTCCATTCTCATTACAAGTTACTTTTGTTTTTGTGAACGACTGCATAAAAAATATGAGATTTAACCACAAATCCCAATTGGGCAACATACTTTGCAGTGTGAACATAGCCTTAATTAGCAAGTCCCTTCATGATTAAGTTCACGTCTGAATTTCCATCACGTCTGGTTTTTGAATCTCAAAGCTGTTAAATGTTAATTACGGCAGAAAATGTTACCTCTTGTCACATCTTCTTGATTGATTCTTCACACGTTTAAACTAAGATGGTTGAGAAAAAGGCGAAAATTGTTATTCAAATCATTTTGCATGTTTTGTCATCCCATTAAACACATGTTAAAGCTGTTTTCCTAAAGGTCCAATCAGAGCTCTCATGAGTGTTTACAACACGGAAGTTCATCATGGTGACCATTTCTGTACAATCATTGATTTTCTCTCCACAACAGAAATAAAGAAACCAGCCGAGATGAGTTCATCTTTTACTCAAAGAGATTAATGCGTCTTCTTATAGAACATGCACTCACCTTTTTGCCATCCCAGGTGGGTAGTTGATAACTAACCCCAAAGACAGCCGTGACTCATCATACATGAAAGATGCTCACACATCACTGGTGTCGGGAGGAAACTTCCAAATTCGGTCAATGTAATATTTTTTTCACAAATCAATACTATCATTAACCCCCAAGGAGGTATGTTATCTTTACAAATGTTCCAATTTGTACCAATCAAAAATGCTGAAAATGGCATGCTGTATTTGGTAATGCAATACATGCTGTTTGTTTTCTTGAAACAGGGCGGTTTGGGAGGTGCAAGGATTCCGTCAGACATCAGTGATATGCGAATCAAACCTTGAGTCTTTCGCTATTGTTGTCATTATAACTCAGAAAAGACCAGTCTTTGAGCATATCAAATTACAAATTTCTCGAGCTCCAAGCTTCCACTTGGTGGGTGTATTTTTGTTTGTTTTTGCTTCTTATTGCTAGCCAGAATTTGATTTGCAAGCTTCAGATACGCCACCACTGCAGTAAGTTGGGGGGAAAAAAACGAGCGTTTACATACTAACTGATGTATTTTCACTAATAGGGCTAGGCTAAAATGAAAAGACTCACAATGAGCATTGTGCAGGTGTTACCGGTGTGGAAAAGAGTACCACAATGATAAACAGTATATCTTAAAGTAAATGCTGACAGATAATTAAGTATATTGTTATTCTTGTGTCAAAATATATGAACAAATATGTCATTTTACTGCAAACAAGTCTCATTATTATGAGCAAAAACTTTTATGGAAAAAAAAGCATACCTGTCCCAAAGTAATGGTTCCATTAAAATGTCCTGGACATAAAAGGTACGGTACATAAAAATTGCACCAAAATGTTGGTTTTACATCAAACTTCTTTACAATTAAATCAAATGTATTGAAAGGTCAATACAACTGAACTGCACTTGGGCAATGATTCATTTGCATACAACTAGAGCAGTGGTTCTTAACCTGGGTCTGATCGAACCCTCGTTTTTTTTTTTTTTTAATATCTTGAATTTGTAAAAATACTGTATATATAGATTTATTTTTCACTCATGAAGGGTTCGGTGAATGTCCATATTAACTGGTTGGGTTCAGTACCTCTAAAAAGGTTAAGAACCACTGCACTACAGGGAGACCCTGTACCACCAGTGGTACTTGCAGCGTGCAGAATCATTGGCCCAGACAGGGGTCTCTCAGTCTGGTCCTCCTGAGCCCCTATCGAGCTTGTTTTATCTACTTCCCTAGCTCCAACACACCTAATTCAAATGAGGGATCGCGAACAGGCTTGTGCAAAGCTGGCCTAAAGGATACTGCGGATAAACACAAATACATTATTTGTAGTAAATACACCATTTTCACATCAGTGGAATGATATTGGATAATTCCCCGTAGCAGACTGGAAGATCTGATATCACTGATGCATCAATAATGTGAAACACTAATATAGAAAACTGTTGAAAGTTGCAATTTAAAACACTTCATTTGTAGAGGTAGTGAAGTAATCAGAATGTGACATTTTTTTCTTCAATGCTCTTGTAGACATGCTTGACTCATGCATTACCCCAAGTAAGCTTTTTGCTTTGTGTCAGCCTTGCAAGGTCCACACTCCGCAGGGCTACGAGTACCAAGGCCACAGATACGGCGGCAAAGGGGTGAGCGTTGTCCTCCGGCTAACCAAATGTGCTTTCAGACACGCTGACACGGTGACTCATGTCCGCAGATCACCGGCGTGTCCATCCTGCGAGCGGGAGAGACCATGGAGCCCGCCCTAAGGGCCGTGTGCAAGGACGTGCGCATCGGCAAGATTCTCATCCAGACCAACCTGGACTCGGGCGAACCAGAGGTAGGAACCTTCAATGGTTTACTAATAGGGTGGCAAGATTCCAGGAAGTTTTCATCTGAAAACTTTGAAGGAGATTTTGTGAGAATATAAGGAAGTAAACCAGAAATTTACAAAATAAAGGTAGGCTAGTAACTCACTGACGAGCAGCCATTTTAGAGCACTTTCACTGATCTTTCATGACCCACAGAGAATTTGGTGTTCTGTAATACTGAACCGACCTTTAAAAAAAAGAATGCGCTTTTCTTTCAGCAGACCAAAATGTTGGAATATAGCGTTTTCTGTTTGTTTGGTGATCAGCAACAAGAAAATCTTGGCTGATCTTGAAATACTGTTTTCACTCTTCTTTTCTTAAATGTGTACTGGATCAAGCGAAAAAGTGTGCCCCTGTCTAGTGGTGGACCATAGAATTACATCCAAAAATAATACAATTGGGAGGTAGGGCAAAGTCATTTAAACTGTACAAAAAAATGTTATATATTGGGTCTCTGAACCTAGAACCCTTAATGGACAGTGACTTGTGGTATTTAAAACTGTAAAAACTTGTACTTGCAAATATCTCTGTAAAATTGCTTTATATTTGCATAATTTTGCATGAATGTTGGCTGTTGGATTTTTTTTTCTCAAAATTCCCCAGCTTTACTTCCCATAGAAATTTCTGGAAACTTTGCTGAAATTTACCAATACCCCCTACCCCCAAAAAACTTTGGAGGCCTATTTGGCACCTAGCGAGCTAATTGTCCAATTGTGTCTCAAGGACCCCGTTTAAAAAATAAAAATAAAAAATAAAAAAGGGGACGAAAAAAAAAGACTTTTAGCGATCATTTCTCTCCACGTGATGGTCGTCTCCTTGGCAACTACTCCTCTTGCTTCCGTAACCATGGCAGCCCGTCTCTTTCCAAGCTACATTACCTGCGCCTGCCCAAAGACATCAGCGAAGACCACGTCATCTTAATGGACAGCACCGTTTCCACCGGGGCTGCTGCCATGATGGCCGTTCGAGTACTTCTGGTGGGTTTGCCCAATCGGCTACATAAACACACCACACCACCACAACATGATGGCCACTTTTGAGCTCTCACAAAGATGACAATGCATATTTTTTGACACAGCCTAGTTGTGATTTATCCCTGTGGCTGGTCAAACTGTACTGTGCCATACTGTGAGCTGTGCCCACTAGTTCCCCTAATGAAGAATCAAACTATCACGCAGTGCACTTCTACAACATTCCATTCATCTCATTAGGTAGCGAGTAGCATGCAGTGCAATATTACTATGAATACAAAGCCCCAGACATAATGTGGGAGATATATATGCATGTATGTATTTTTTACATGCGATATATGTGACGATGTGCACAAACTGCTCATTTGTGGCCCCAAAATACAGCTCTGTAAAAAAACATTTCAGTTTCTCTGATTGTTTTTTTTTTAACACGTACGTTAAAATCTACATTTCCATTTTCAATTGTATTATCTAAAGTACTGACAACGTAACTCCCAAATTCTATTGAAAGCATTAATTTGCAGAAATAAAAACATTTCTGAATATGCCCAAAAGAAGAAAAAAAACGTATGTGCATGTACGCACGTTTATGGGTAAATGGTGGACTTGCACTATTGGTGGGAGAGAGGGACCGGGCTGACCCGCGAACAGCAGTAAGAATAGGCACCAGCTCTGTACTGTACTCTATACGTGGAGCAACAAAAGATGTGCAGGGCGTCTTGTTTAAACAAGATGGCGTGCATGTATGCGTGTAGGACCACGAAGTGCAGGAGGAGAAGATTCTGCTGGTGTCGCTGCTGATGGCTGAGCTCGGCGTGCACTCGGTGGCCTATGCCTTCCCAAAGGTGAAAATCATCACCACGGCTGTGGACAAGAGCGTGGACAACTCGTTGCACGTCATTCCCGGCATCGGTAAGACGTTGCCCGTGCTTTGTTATCCACTCAATTCATAGAGAGCAGCTCCAACCCACACTGCTTCCGAGTTGATGACGTTTCCGATGACATTTCAGGATGAACTGACGATGCACCGAGACCTTGACAGGTGAACTTAATGTTGTTTTAGTATTTAGGTCAAGCGGGATAGGGCCTTGTCACACCAGGCCTCCTCCTCTTACAAATCTTGAATCAGCAAAATTCAACTTTTCTCAGAATTACAACAACAGGCTTAAGATGACTGCTTCATCTTTCTTCAGTGGTTTGCCCTCTACAAACACGATCGACTGGGCTTCAAATGAAACTCAGATTCATTAAAAGGAATTATACTCTGGTAGAACTACAATCGGGCCGTATTGTAATGTAATTGTAAATGTAATGTATCTGACCATTGCCATGGAGACCAGTTTTTTGGTGCAGTGATTATTCTGTGGATTATATGCAGCATCGCTGGCGTCGAGTTGAAACCTCCTATCTCCAGATTTGATCAGTTTCATCCTTTTTCGCAGTTCAAGGTGCCATTTAGCTCATTTTTTGTATGGAGTAATGGAAACATTGAACCGTTAGATGTGCATTCACAGGGTTACATAAGGTTAAATCAAGTTGAACTCTAAAGGTTATAGGTCATCCTGAAATTCCACACAAAAACCTCACACGTTTCATGAATTGGGTATGTGTCATGCTTGTGTGCTTTCAGGGGACTTTGGGGACCGCTACTTCGGCACGGATGTATTTGACAAATGCAGTGATGAGGAGGACCGGGAACAGCGGCCAGACTGATGCGCCAAACGCAACCACTTGTAAAGTTGACTTCATGGTGTGTTTTCAATCTGCTTACGTAAATAGTCTGAACTCTTAGTGCAATGTTGGTTTGATGAACTTTTTATTTATTTATTTATTTATTGCAGCAAGTGAGTTTGGGTCCACTTGTCAACACCATCAGGAATATTTTGACTTAGAGACTGTAGCAGTCCCAAGCCTGTATGCAATAATACTGTTAATATTTAACATGATTTTGTTCCGGAGTTCATTGTAGCAGCTTTTCATTCAGATTTTTGGTGTTACTATACTAAAATGTGGAACATTGTCAAGGGTATCACAGACAAACATAAAACACTCATGTGAAATAGTCACAAAGCACCAAAATGTAGAATATAAAATAGATACCTTTTACACTGTAAGAGCAAATATATTTTCCACAACTATATTTAACTTCTCGGTTAATTCTCATAAATGTCATGTAGCTCATCTCTCTCTCTCTCTCTCTCTCTCTCTCTCTCTCTCTCTCTCTCTCTCTCTCTCTCTCTCTCACTTCAACGCAGGAACTGCATTTGGATTTGTATTGCAATAAAGAGGAACAATTTTGGTATAGTATTAAGAAAGCGACAGTATATTTGGATATATACTTTATTCATCTTCGGGAGTGGACAGCCCTGATTTTGTGGGGACCTTTGACTCCTAAAGTTAAACATCAGTCTGCAAACTCACTGGGCACTTCATTAGGTACGTCTAATGAGGTCCAATTCAAGAGCTGGAGTGTGTAATCTCAGTTCCAAAATATTTGACAACTCAGTGTCGTTCTACAGTCGCAATAACGCATAGTGTTAAATGAAAGCCTCGCTTAACCCTATGTTGCATGGCTTCTGCAGGAGTTATTCAATTGTGGTTTGTTTTTAAATTTAGGGTAGATTATGGCCAAATATCATAATAAATTCACAATTTTGGGAAAACCAAAGTGCAGGTACTTCGTGTGCATAATAACTTAATCACTACAATTACCTTGCCAAAAAGCATGGCAGTACTGATAGGTAACACATAGAAACTGTTATTTATTGTGTTCTATATGTTCTATATACTCTTCTGCACAAGTACAATAGGGTATTTGGACCTTTTCATCTCACGGATAGAAATTATTCAACATTTTGTGGACCCTCTTTCACACTCACCTTTTCCTCATGGAGGCTGCCATGTTGCTTTTGCTGTTGCGCACGCTAGAGACTAAAACTGGTAACTTGAATAACCAATATGAGTTAAAGGGTGTGGTTACTGAAGTAACCCGTATGCAACATAGGGTTAAAGCTCAATCACTGGCAGTCATTTTAAAGCAAGACCCACGGATATTTTCTTCAATGATTTTTATATATATATATATATATATATATATATATATATATATATTAGAGCTGTCAAACGATTAAAATATTTAATCTAATTAAAAACTTAACTGTCATAATTAACTCAAATTAACTAAAAATTCATCGTGATTACTCACGCATTTTTTATCGTTTCTGAATTTCCTTTTATATTTTTTGTCCTATTTTCCCCCATTTTAATGCTCTCATCAACATGGAATCATGAATCAGTTTTCTATGTGCAAAATGCAAATATTTACTGAAATAATTTCGATTTTCAATTTTACATGAACATTTTTCACTTGGAGCAGTTATTCACACATTATCTCTCACACAATATTACCGTCCATCAACAACAGTGAAAAAATATTTTGTCACACAACAGCTGCTTGAACAGCTCTTTTTATGGAATCAAAACAGTGCAATATAAAGTGCACATCTAAGGTAAACTAGTACTTAGCCTATAATTTTTCACGGCCCCCTGAATAGGGATTGTCGGTCAGCATGGAAGGATCTCTCGTTCTGTACTTTTTTGATCATTTATTGGAGCACTTTGCAGCAGAAGTAGTAGTAGTAGTAGTTGTAACAGAAGTATCAGAAGCAGGTAATAACCTAAACTACACATAAATGCAGTAAAAAAATAATATATCTATCTTTCTGCATGACAATGTAAATATGTATATAATTGACATTAATTAATACCTTTATTTAACAATACGTTTAATAAATAATGTAATCAACCCTGATTTCACTATGTATCATTATCGCTCATCATTATTCATTGTTTTAAACGTAAGAAACCATACAACACAAACATAAAGTCGAATCGAACAAAAGAACTACAAGTCCCAATACTCAATCCCGGAAGTGGAGCGCCGGCTTGATTATCCAAAGCTGAAGCGCAATTTACTTCGTTTAAACGTCAGATTGCAGACGGACAAACATGACAACTATGCAAAAATGAGCTAAATAAAGACACCCTGTTCTAGCAACATTTTAGCCCACGCTGTTTGCTTTGAAATGATCCATAGCTGTCGGTCTGAGAGAGGGGCGGAGTACGGACGTCAGCTGTGTGCTTGGCCATTAAGTGGTATTTCAGACTCGACGTGCTATGATGATAGCTCAGTTTACGACTGCAAAACATACAGGTAACTTTGGTCTTGTCATTGGAACAATCTGGCAACTTTTAAAAGTAAACTTTCCATTCATAAACTATTTAAGTATCCGTTTTGGTGTCTCGCGCTGCCGTGGCTGGCAAAACAAACGTCGCGTGGACCTGTGCAGAGCGATTGATGTTTTGTTTCTGGTTTATTTATAGAGCAACGTAACATCCGCTGTGACGTCTGCCGCGTTAATCTCGCGAGAAAATTTTTGATCCCGATAAAATTCATTTAAATTAATGCCAATAAAAACGCGCTAAACTGACAGCTCTAATATATATATATATATATATATATATATATATATATACCGTATTTTCACCACCATAAGGCGCCATTAAAAGTCTAGTGTATGAGCCGAGTTCCAAAGCCTGACTGAGCGCGCTTCTGGCCGACACGCTGTTTATATAGAGAAAAGGCGGGCGTAAGTGACGTCAGGCATGCGGAAGTCTGCCAATGAGTGAAGGGTGGGCGTGTAAGAGGACACTAAAGGTATGTCCCTAGTTTGTACCAGTCGGTTAGCGTGTAAGAGGTGAAGAGAAATAGCACCCGTTACTGAGACTGCGCCCAACAACACGGTGCGCCAAATGGTCGTGAAAATACGGTATATATATATTAGAGCTGTCAAACGATTAAAATATTTAATCTAATTAAAAACTTAACTGTCATAATTAACTCAAATTAACTAAAAATTCATCGTGATTACTCACGCATTTTTTATCGTTTCTGAATTTCCTTTTATATTTTTTGTCCTATTTTCCCCCATTTTAATGCTCTCATCAACATGGAATCATGAATCAGTTTTCTATGTGCAAAATGCAAATATTTACTGAAATAACAATTTCGATTTTCAATTTTACATGAACATTTTTCACTTGGAGCAGTTATTCACACATTATCTCTCACATAATATTACTGTCCATCAACAACAGTGAAAAAAAATATTTTGTCACACAACAGCTGCTTGAACAGCTCTTTTTATGGAATCAAAACAGCGCAATATAACATTATAAAGTGCAAATCTAAGGTAAACTAGTACTCAGCCTATAATGGATTTAAGCAATGGTTGCATACTTCGTTTTCTCAAATTTGCTTTGAACACAGCAGTCAGGCTATGCTGATTCTGTTGGTCCTTCTTGCTCGGAAGTCTCTCTATGGTTTTGTGTCGACATCATTTCGGATGCTTGTAATGGAGGCTCTTGCTGGCAATCCGTAGTGGAGTTGTTCAGTTAATTCCGTTTTTCACGGCCCCCTGAATAGGGATTGTCGGTCAGCATGGAAGGATCTCTCGTTCTGTACTTTTTTGATCATTTATTGGAGCACTTTGCAGCAGAAGTAGTAGTAGTTGTAACAGAAGTATCAGAAGCAGGTAATAACCTAAACTACACATAAATGCAGTAAAAAAATAATATATCTATCTTTCTGCATCACAATGTAAATATGTATATAATTGACATTAATTAATACCTTTATTTAACAATACGTTTAATAAATAATGTAATCAACCCTGATTTCACTATGTATCATTATCGTCATCATTATTCATTGTTTTAAACGTAAGAAAGCATACAACACAAACATATCAAGTCGAATCGAACAAAAGAACTACAAGTACCAAAGGTCCAACCCGAAGTGGAGCGCCGCATTATTTACCCCAGCTGCAACGCATTTACTTCGTTTAAACATCAGGTTGCAGACGGACAAACGTGACAACTATGCAAAAATGAGCTAAATAAAGACATCCCTGTTCTAGCAACATTTTAGCCCACGCTGTTTAAATTGCCGATTGCGAACGGTAACTGACTGTGATTGCATAGCGATGCGCAAACATAAAGCACAACAGACACAATGCAAAGCAGACAAACAAAGCAACCGATCATGACCGAATCTAAAAGCAAACTTTACACATCTGACTTGATAAGAAGCACACGCGTAGCTTAACATTGAGCCATGCCGACGACGGCGAGTGTATTCCTCACGATACAAAACGCTATTTATACATCGCGCGAACGGTCACCTGTCAGTGGCAGCCCCGCCCCTCTTAAAGCGCCAGGTCAATCCAACAGGAGTCGTTCGATGCAATGCGAATTATTTCAGCTTGAGTGGAGCTGTGGACAATGTTGACAGGCTTGCATGCAGTAGCCATATATTTAGCTATGGCTTCAGCAAATTTGTTCTTTGTCGTGTCATCCATTTTCTTCCCTTTTAAATGATCCATAGCTGTCTGTCTGAGACGAGGGGGCGGAGTACGAACGTCAGCTGTGTGCTTGGCCATTAAGTGGTATTTCAGACTCGACGTGCTATGATGATAGCTCAGTTTACGACTGCAAAACATACAGGTAACTTTGGTCTTGTCAGTGGAACAATCTGGCAACTTTTTAAAAGTAAACTCCATTCATAAACTATTTAAGTATCCGCTGTGTCTCGCGCTGCCGTGGCTGGCAAAACAAACTGCGTGGACCTGAGCAGCGCGCTTGATGTTTTGTTTCTGGTTTATTTATAGAGCAACGTAACATCCGCTGTGACGTCTGCCGAGTTAATCTCGCGAGAAAAATTTTGATCCCAACAAAATTCATTTAAATTAATGCCGATAAAAACGCGCTAAACTGACAGCTCTAATATATATATATTTCAGTGATTCTTAACCTTGTTTGAGGTACAGAACCCAACCAGTTCATATGCACATTCACCAAACCCTTCGTGATCCTGAGTGAAAAATAAAAATCGGATTCAAGAAGTCTTCCTTCAGTTTTGCCGGTACGAGGCTGAAGTTACTCAACTTGGCATGACAAATCATGCAAATAGGATACGGAGTCCCATTACATTCCGTGATGCATGTGAATCCAGGTGGTACATATTCGTCCAACCACTTTGTTTTGTTTTGTTTTTTTTACTCGACATCCCATGTATTAAAACATTCTAAAGAAAATCACACGGCGTACTATCACGTCAGTCACACAGTGACGACTGAGCGAACTAAATTTTCCGCCGCACTGATTGGACAAGCAATGCAATGTGATCATCTGCCGCCAGTGATGGCCAAGCGGGCGTGTCATAACTAATTGACATGTTGAGTCGGGTGCGTCTTAACCTCCATGGCAGCGGCTCCGTCAAACCCCAGAGACCGATTCACCGAACCACTGAGATACATATATATTTATACACACACAGTTTCTATCAAATGAAACGGTACACTCTCCAGTAAAAAGAAATAAGGTTCTGCCTTCCCCCGTTCTTTTATAATCAGCAATAGAACAAAGGCAGGTCTAATATGTAAGTGTAAATGTAGCTGTTCCTCCTAGTGGACTCACAAACCGGACTCATCTGGTATTAAAAATGGTGCATTGTTGCCATCTACTGGTAGTTGTGCATCAATAAAGTTGTTTCCCACCCCCACCCATCCCTGTTGAAAAACATCACCATTGGTCACCACATCAGTCCGTCAAGTCATCTTTCCATTGTTATTTCAGGCCAGTCCAGTTCGTCCATTGTCGGTGGCTACAGCCAATCGGCATCGAACATATTTACTACATCACACGCAGGTGCTTCACAAGAAGACATGAGTTTAAAAAAAATCTAGCAGTGTTCTATACCTTTCGGTCCCATAGGATGCAATGACATTGTTCCATATAATTTTCCTTCACCCGTCACCACGCTGTGTGAGTCACTATTTTTTTTTCTTTTGCGTACGTTTGCGTATGACGTAGTAAGAATGACTGGAGCATGACTGACAAACTGACGTGCCCACCACTGTTCATTGATAAGGATACAACGGCAGTCACATAGGTTAAAGTATCAAACAAAAGTGAGCGTTATGGCAGAATCTTTAAAACTGATTTTGTATCTCCTATTGTGCATGCCTACCTATTGTGGCTGGCGAGTAGGCTATACAGTCTTAAACTTCTGCAGTACAGTGTTTGACATACAGTTGTGTACCAAAGGGTTAAATGGCTATTAGATTCCTTGTTTACTTTCTATTGTGCGCAAGCAATGCCTTTAAAAAGTGGGATTAAAAGAGTGTGAGGGAGCAGGAGTACAAAGTGTGAAAATGTGTAGTCACTTGAATTGGAACCTTGAGTTATGTTTTTGCTCCCACCTAAATCTGCCTTGCATTTTTTTCTAATTTCACAAATATTTAAAAAAAAACTAGCTATAGTGGTATCTTGAGTTTATTTCGTGCCCATGTTCAGAACTCAAACCACTCGTATTTTCAAACTTTGCCCACTGAAATGAATGGAAATGCCATTCGTCTGTTTCGGCCCTCCAAAGTTCTTTAACGTATTTCAAGAAAAATAGTTCAGTATTTTACTGTGGAATGAATGTCAAGAAATAAAGTTTGTTTCCTGAATTGCTCCATTTTTCTTCCCCTCACTTAACTGAACTCTAACTTGGGAGCGGGGGGGGGGGAGTCCTTTTTCAGCACGCTTTCCTCACATTCAGTAGCTTTTTCAGCTTTTCCATAGTTTTGACATGATGTTAAAGTTCCCATGCCACCGATTTTATTTTATTTTTATATATATATATATATATATAATTCTCAATGTCCTTGGTTTGCAAGATAATGTGGGTCACATCATACCGAGGATTCCCTTTTTCAAGCTCTTCTGTTTGGGCCAGAACGACTAATGGATGAGAAGGCTGGATTTGTCAACACCTTGGTGATCGCTGCTGTTGGCTATCTCACGGAAGTGTACTGTTGTGTCATTCGGGAAAAAAAAGTTCAATATCACATTACAACGAAAGAAGTTATCACATTAAAATGTTTGGCTTCTGCATTGGGATGAACAAAACATAGCAATTCTTTCCTGTTCAGGTCACTGGCAGAGACTTTAATTGTAGGTATGAGGGTCTTCATTTTAAACCTTGGGCTTTAGTAGTATGGAAGATTAGAATAGTTACATAGCTAGTAACTTTTTATAGGGTATTGCGGCATGGTTGAAGTTTGACATCTAACGCGTGTGTATACTCTATATATCTACATATATATATAGATATTTGTGTATGTATGTATGTGTCTATATATCTACATACTGTATATATATATATATATATATAGATATACACACACATACATACATACACACACACTTACATCATGACTACTTTGGCCACCTTGGGATAAACAGAAGAATGTCAAACGTGACCATTAAGGGTTGTCATACACTTAACGTCCTGCAGGGGTCAGTGGCGATTATATTTAGTTCTCAATAACAGGAAGCGATTAACGTCGCGCACCTTGTTCACAAACGCTTATTTCCACATACATCCAACTGTCACGTTGACTTGTCCTCTGCGGAAGGGTGTGCAAAATTCAAACAAACGTGTCATTTGAGGGTTTGCAAAACAAAAGAAAAGCACAAATCGTGTTAATCCCCCCACAGCCCCCTACACACGGACACACGTTCACGCTTCGTGATGACTTGAGTTATTGTGACCTCAACACTCGATCGTTCACTGGTCAAGACGTTGTATGGACCCTCCACCCCCACACATCCACGTTTGTTGTGACTCGCTCCGCGGATGTCACACGATGCACGCACGCCGTGTCTTCCAAGACAGCGCCAGTCGACTCACTCGACCACGTGACTCCTGCCTCAAGGTTAACCTGTTGCCATGGAGACAAGTCCGCCAATGAAAATTCAACAGACTGTTGCGATGTCGGCGGCAATCTTTTTGTTTTAAGGGGTGACCTATTTTCGCCCCCGCCACCCTTCCGAGTAGTTCCCCCTTCTCCATTTCCACTTGCGCACGAGCACGCGCAGCTCTTCAAACGCGTGCAAAAGAAAAAAAAACACACAGTTGTATTTATGTTCAATATAGTTGCGTTTGAAGAACAGGTTTTTAACATTTATTTCGGCACAATTTTTATTTAACGTTAAGAATTAAAACATTGGAATCTAATAATTATTTTAGTTTATTTTTTTTCCATTTTTCTGTCTTCAAGCGCAGTGTTAATGTTCAAACGGTTTAATGTTAACAAATATACACTTCAGGGACAGAACCTCTGGTGGTCCCAAAGGTTTGAGAAGCACTCCTCTTTATTTGTCGATTTTTAATCGAAAGCACTGTCGACATATAACATTTTGGATCCAAACTTCAAATTGAACTCCTTTAGCTTCTCGCTCCTGTCCTTTCTTTTTTTTTTTTTTTTTTTTTTTAATAAGCGAGACTATGAGATAAAGCATCTGTTTTTAAAGTGCCACTTTATTACAAAAGTATAAACTTGACTGACATTTCATGAATAGTAATCTTGATATAAAACATTACAATCTTTTGCACTTAGCACTTGAGTCACACGCTGCTGGAGTACAAGACCCTGTAGTCTGAAGAGCAAACACAAAACATGAGCTGCCGCCACACTGACTGACTGACTGAAATGGGCGGGGCTGTTCGTCCATCCGTCGGGTGGATGGGCACCGCCCGACTTCACGGGTTCAAGAAAAAACAAGCAACACACAGGATTCTTTTTTTTTTTTTTTTTTTTTTTTACATTGCAGCTGTTTGTGTCACAAGATTACTCATTCCATAACACAATTAAACATCATAGAAAAAGATAGATTTCTTGACACTGATGATATATTTATTATTCTTTCTCTTTTGTAATGTACATACACATCGCATCAACATACAGTATAATCACACGCTTTGCTGGGGATATTTGGTCAAATGGAATCATTGTCCAGAATGTCGTCTCATGTATGTCGCCCGCCCTCCCCCCTCCGCCTTATTTCTGAAACATTTGAACACATGTAGGAGAGCGGATGTTCATCGATGGAGGAACGACCAGATGCGAATTGAACACAGCAGCAAGATGGCAGCTTTGGCAAAACCCAAGCCGACGCTACATGAGCACAAGGAGGGGACGGGATGATGTCGATGAGGTGAATGAGTCCAGCTAGCGCGCTGTGTCCACCTTTAAAGACTCGAGCGGTTCAGTCCTCTTTGCGTTGCAGAAGGACTCAAAACTGGCCTTTTGTTCTACAGAGATCAAATAAAGCAACACACTGGAAAAAGAAACAACCAACAACAATTAAAAAAAAAAACATAAATATAGGTACAATTCGACAGTGTTTTGATTTTTTTTTTATTCCCCTGCTTTTTTTTTCAGCATGCAACTCGAAGCAGGCAAAGTGCAGGACAGGCTTAGCAAAGTAAAACAGTTCATTTACAGACAGCATTGGAGACAGTGTTCAATTCATGTCACGCCAGACATGATGCAGTGAAGAGTCAGGTCTGAGATGAAAATGCTTGGTGCCAGTCTTAAGGAGGAATGCAAAAAAAAAGTGTGCCATTTGTTCGTTTTTAAAGGGCAACTTAATACAAGATGTCAAAACTTTTTAATTCTATTTTAAATATGCATATCTTCTTTATCAAATGCCTTTCATTTCAACCGTCGCGTCTACTCCCTTTCGAACTATGCCATTTTTTGGTCTGTTCGCTCTTATGACAGTGTGCGTTTGTGAGAATGTGACATGTATACATTTACGGCTTATGATGCACCTTTAATTTCTAAGAAAGCCATACAGAGTTGGCAAATATTCAGCAACAACAAGCCACCTCCGGTCACTGTCTGCAATACCGTCTCACGTCTCTAAATTGCCTTTGTTAACATGGTTGTTTTTATTGCCGCTGAGGAATGGTTATTATATACGCTAGCTTTGACACATTCAGTCCTGCCTCCCCTGACAGCATGATTGGGCAAGATTAACCCAATTATTGTAAAAGACGGGATACAATGATATCGCGAGACACATCGGGATTTGATGGCAGTAGTCTTGTCATTTTGAGGGACCAACTTTGTCTGGTAGTCTGATATTTCGGCATAAGGTAAGAATTCCCCTCGTTGGTTAGAGTTTCCTGGGCCTGTTAGGGCTCCAAGATCCCAAACATCGGAGTGGATGTCCTTGAATTGTTTGCACACCCATCTTGTATAAAAATCTCCATGTATTCAGTCAAGATCAGATCGTTACCTGATACTTTATCCATGATGCTTGCTGTTCTCGCATCATAGACGTTGCTGCCATGCCTTATATTGCCATCTTATTCTTTTGCTCGCCAACATCAACACAACACCACCCTGAATTCATGTTCATTTGCTAATTTAGTAAGCTAAGAAATCGCTAATTAACGACACTGTAATTGAATAACGTGGTCATAGCAAGCTGATCACTCCGCGATCTCTCGGCTCAACCCACCAACTGGCTGGCGTGAACTACACCCCAAAATCCTTGAAACAAGACTATTTGTTTGTGCCAGTAATTGTAAAACATGGTACTCTGGTAAATATTTCGTTAGCATAGATAGAGCAACTCATAACCAAGGACTGGTGCCATGTTGGGCGGAATCATTTTCAGGTCCAGATCGGAAATGCCGTTGACGCACAGTGAGATATTGAACTGCGAGAGCTGAAAGATTGTGATCAAAGTAATCATTCAAAATCATGTAGCGGCCACAGACTTGCGACATGCCTGATGAGTTTATATAGTCAGGCAGTCAGTCATGTATTTTAACAATTGTTGTTACATAATTTATGTAGTTTTGTTGATGGCGTAAGACAAGAGATAAAGCGTGAGGTGAGGCAAACAGGATTCTGCCTCATTCCGAGGTGACAGACTCCCTCAGTATGGCCGTGGCACATTAAAGTTGTAAATCTGACAAATACCGGTACATCGCCAGCCATGAACCTCACTGCGGATGCTACCGATGTAGATGATGATGTAGGTTTTGTAGTACAGTACATATCATGGAATCGAAAATGCAGCTTGTCATTGCTGAACACTTACTATCTTTTTCTTATGAAATAAAGCGGACAGGAAAAGGCAAACACATGTCATATTCTGGCGGATTTCCAATCTCGTGACTTAATAATGAGAGTCATCATAAACGAGTGGATGCAATGTTTTAAACATTCTTTTTGATAAATACTTTGTTGATTTATGTAAACAGCAACTGCTAAAAAAGATATGCATGTTGGGAATATAACAGCAAGTTTTGACATCTCGGGTTTGGTTCCCCGGGAAGTTAGAATACTCTCCTAATTGTTTCACTTAGTCCCTGAGCTTTCCAGTATTTTGACAAGTAACTCACTCCTTTGAATAATTGAAGCCGCATCCTGAATCACATCATGACCAAGTTGAGGCCCACTCAAAAGTGCTACCAAATATTTCTCAAGGCTGTGCTTTTTTTTCTCCTTTCTTCCGATCAAGGAATATTACCCGCTAGACATGAGGAAGAATTTAGCTTGCTTGCTTTCTTCCTTTTGTGCTTTGCACACTTGTCGATCTATGGATGAACTAGTGCTACTGGTACCTACTGATTGCTCTGCAATGATTTTGTGCTCACAACCTTTGGATTCCTTCGAAGCTTTCCAGATTGGACTAAGACTTGGTCGTAACATATAAACCTTAGTACTTTAAGGCCGCTGTAGCCCAGGAAAGGCATGACATAATGTAAACAGCATGTGTGTGCGCGTGTGTGTGTGTGTGTTTGTCCAAGAGAGGGATAGAGCACGGGAGGGGCTCAGCCGTCATTACTTGTGGTGTTGGCCAGTGATTCTCAACCTCTTTGCCACAACACATTAGTGATTCAATTGCATTTCATCGCTCTGAAAATCTTGATATACCACAAATAATGTTTTTTTTTACCCACTCTCTATGCCAGCGACATATAGTGACATGTAGAAGGTATGAATAATCTGTTGCAATTTTACGTTCACCTAAACAGAACCAGATTAGTGAGTAAATTGAGATGACATCATCATGAATTCAGTACACGGTAATCACAAAAAGTTTGGGATATTGGTGAAATTTCAGGATTAACCGAAAATGAAACTTTTTGAGGTGAACCTAACTTGACCTTCTCTAAACTTTGGAATGCTTGTGTCCAACTCCAGAAATTTTCAGCACTTCAATTGGTATCTCAAAACACCATTGCGGGAGATCTGGAAAAAGTACTGAAAAAAAATCAGGGGATTTCACAAATCAAGGGGGCATAGGGTCCAAAAAAAGAAAGCAAAGAATAGTGACTCGGGAAAATATTTGTGTCCACCGTGCTTAAATTATGAGTTTGGAAAAAAAACAACCTCTTTTTATTTTTCTTATTATAAAGGTTTTGGTAAATGCAAGTCTGCAATTTACTGGGTTCAAGGTCTCCAACAAGGTTAAAAACCAGTACCGGTACTCTAAATAGTCCATACATGTCAATGTGTGTTTGTCTATGTGCCTTGTGATTGACAAGCAGACAGGGATGTACTCTGCTTCCCCCACAAGTCAGGTAGGACAAGCTCCAGCTCACCTGGGAACCTAATGAGGATATTTGCTACACAAAATTCATGGCTGGTGCTGATAGTGAATTTTCCAAAAGCTGACTACGGTATCCCCAACTTTTTGTGAGCAGTGTAATAATTTTTGCGGCATTTTGTTTCGTGTTGAGACTTTTTCTAGGGCTCTAGTTTCATGAAAGGTATAAATCCTGCTCAGCGGTGAGACCAAGTGTTAATGGTGGTAAGTTGGTTGACAAAATAAGTGCAGGCTGGCGTATCTAATAGATGGAGGTCTATGTCGCCGTAGGAGTGATCACGGCGATCACTTTGATTGTGGCCAATCAAAGGGGCTCCTCTCTTTCACTTAAAATGCTATGCACTAAAAAACACATGATCTGTACCATCTATGAAAATAGAGCCCCCAATGTCAAATCTATGCCTTGGCTGAGTAAAGGTTGGGAAAGACTGGCGGCAGCGTGTCGCAATGGCTCCGCCGCGGCAGCCTCCTCCTCAGAGCCCCGTGACGTACATCTCCATGCCGTCGTTGAAGGTGAAGATGGTGGTGGTGCTGGAGGTGGTGGAGCCCTGCTTAAGGTCGCCGATGCTCTCGTACAGGCTCTCCCCGGGAAGCAGCAGGGCTTTGGCGGGCAGGTGCTGTAACTTGGGGTTGTGCTGTGTAGGCGGCGGAGGAGGCGGTTGCTGCTGTTGCAAAGGCTGCTGTGCCTTCTTCCTCCTGGGCCGCAAGGTGGCGCACGTGTTGGGCGCTCGCTCTCGTCTCCAACCGCCTCCGCCTTCCAGGTTCTCGTAGGCCGGCTCGCATTCCTCTGTCCCGAAGGACTCGTAGCAGTGCTCGTCCAGGGAGCCTGCGGGCACTTTGCCCTCCTGGGGGGCCCACGTCTGGGGCTTGACCACTACACTAAAGCCCCGTCACGCCTCGGTCCCGGTCGGGCGACCCAAGGTCCTGAAGCCGGGATTGGACGGCGGAGATCCAGGTACGGCTCGTTTCTTCTTGGCTGGTTTACACACCTTGGAGTACATCTCAGCCACCTGGAATTTGGAGATGATACACTTTTAGGAGTTTCAATTTACGATCACACATTTCTGCTCCAACTCAAATACGTAAATGTCGAATCATCTGTCTGAACAACTTCTGACTCTAATTGAAATTTACTGCTGGAACCCTCAAATATTTTAAAATCTAGAATTCTGTCATTGATCCCACTGATTATTCGTGTATTTGGATTAAAAATGGTTTGCCGTTTTAAACCCCAAAACATGCGCACGTGAAGTGCAAGTATTATTTTGGTCCATGTGGGGTCAGCATCCTCACATTTGACTGTAGAACCTGTGGCTTTTGAGTGTGAATGGATTTAAAAGGCGGGGCTTAGCCCGGTGAGTGACGTGGGTGTCACCCAATGAGAGTGTGGAGTTGGCTTGCTGTTAACTGGCCACCCCCACTGCCAGTCTATGTTTTGTTACTCGTCTTGAGGTGGTGCCATTGACAGTTCGTTAAAAAATAAAAAAAGTGCTGATTACATGTTTGTTTTCTTACTGTTTGTCCCTTAAATTGATTAAAAATGTGCTGGTGGCTGGGTCTGCTTTTAACCAATTGGTGGTGCGTGCGACTGCAGTAAACTGATCTGTGTGAAAAAGCCAAGCAGCGAATGTAGTGCAACCATGCTATGTTTAAAGTCTAGTCTGTGATACAAATATGACCTGGGACTACTGCAATTTAACATGCAAGGCAGGCTAATGGAACTTTTCTGAAACATTTATTTTGTGCAATGAAATCTTATCTTATCTAAATTGTCCCTAGGTGTGAGTGTGAGCGCAGATGGTTGTTCGTCTCTGTGTGCCTTGCGATTGGCTGGCAACCGGTTCAGGGTGTCCCCCGCCTACTGCCCAAAGACAGCTGGGATATCCCAAGACTGAGAGCAATTTATTTTTCATTGGGAGAAACAATTATTTCATTTATTATTTTGGGGCCCAAGCGTGTTGTTAGCAAGCTGGCTTTAGATAGGCAGGGATTGTGAATGTTTTCCAATTATTGTAAATAGACATACAGCATGTTCTTTTCCATTTAACATATTTGTGGCTCCAGTTGCTTATTGTGTGTGTTGATCATTGGGTGAAATTACTGAATCTATTCCTCCTAGAGACAAACGTAAGGAACCAGCCCATACATCTACTGTGTACCAGGTATTTAAAAGTGATCCTAGATAGACGAAAAAGCCGCATCACCGTTAACAGAAAGCTGTGATGTAACAGTTTTACAAAACAATGATGAGATATAATCAATGTATATATGAACTTTTTTTCGTATGTTGAACGAATGGCGAATGTCAAATTGGCACGTGTGTTTTTATATTTTTCTGTATGGTATAACCGTACAATAAAGCCACTGTTAGTTGTTGTGGGGCAGGCATGTTCTTCACTCACCACTGCAGCAGAAGGTTGGATGTTCTCCATGGTGTGTGCCCCGGGCGGGGCCAGGGCCTTGTTGTGGAGTATGAGGACATCTTCTTCCTCGGGAGGCTTCCAGATGTACTGCTCTCCATTTCCCATAAACATCACTTCCTGTCAGCAGAGCAACCTGTTTTATTTGGGCTACAGCCGGGGGCTCACATCACATCGGATGCTCAGTTATTTAGAATTCACGCATGTCCATGTACTTCACCACTGGACTAATACAGTATTTTGCAGTTGAAAGGCGCAGAGGTACGGAACCATTCGTGACTTAAGGGACAAAAATGTTTAAATTGTGGCCGCATTAAGTAACATGCTCACGAAATACTACAGCAGGGGTAGGGATCTCCGGTTCCTCGTGAGTCATATCCTGCCTGTTGTTGATCCCTCCCCACATTAACGTGTTTACTTGTGTTATCTTTGACTAATATTTCGATTTGTTTGATGATCTTAAAAAATTTAAGTGTGACACATGCAAAAAAAATAGAAGGCGGGCAAACACTTTTTCACACCACTGTGTGTGCGCCCATGTGTGTGTGTGTGTGTGTGTGTGTGTGTGTGTGTGTGTGTGTGTGTGTGTGTGTGTGTGTGTGTGTATGTATGGAGAGGGAGAGAGAGAGAGACCTCTGTCCATCCATGCATCCATCCATTTTCGAGTCCGCTTATGCTCACGAGGGTCGTGGACGTGCTGGAGCCTATCCCAGCTGGCTTCCGGCAGTATGCGGGGGACACCCTAAACTGGTTGCCAGCCAATCGCAGTATGTCGAGACCTATGCCACATTTTTGATAAACAGCTTGGCCAACTATACTACTGCACATATTTTAATGTTGGCCATGATGGTGTTTTTTAATGTATTTTGGTACTTTGTGCAAAAAGTTTGAGAACCAATGCTGTTGACAATATTCTTTCAAATAAATAAATCAATAAAACCTTTGGATTTGAGAAAAATGTAAATAGGTGAACGTTTCCACAAATAACTGAGGACAGGATCAATGTGGGGTTACCCTTAAGTGGAAATACAGATACTCATTTGTCAGAAAAAGACAGTGTTGCAAGTAAAAGTTCTGATAGTACAGAGTCTCAAATGTCATTTCGTGCAAAGTATTTATATACCGCTCGCACTGAGAAGAAGAAAAAAACGCATTTTTGTTGCATGTTGTGAAAGAGATAGCTAGCGAGCTATTGGCTCGACTTTGATTGTATCAAAACATCTTTCCATACCTTTGCGAATGCTGCCATCACTAACCCAAAATGCTAAACTAGCTAACAATATGAACGTGTATGACTAAACCCTTTGACATGAATCGCAAAAGTGACATCATTTGACCTTGGGGTAAATAGCTCACAGATTTATGAAATGCCGATTGTAGATAGGAAGAATGTACTTTGCAATCACGCATATCAGAAATGTTCTTTTTGACTCTGCAAAACTGTAGTCTCGCTGTTAAATGTTAAGAAGGCTTGTCATAGTAATAAAGTAGTTGTACTGTGTTACCTACCACTGTGAAATAGCTAGGCCTCTGTACTGGACAACAGGGTAAGAGAATGGAATCCACCTTCTCTAGTGATTGCCGTAGAGGCCCATGTGAATGCTAAACAAATTCCAGTACTAGTTTGATTGAATTTGACGTGATGGGCTACAAAGACATTCTAACAAACCGGACATTAGAAGGAATCATTATTAATGAGAGGCCTTTATATAGACGGTGGTGAGTTAAGTTGCTTTACCAGCAGAGGTACAACCAGAAAGACGTGATCAAATATTGCAGGTTATATAAAGGTTTTCTTATCTTATCTTATTTTAGCATTTTGTGACAGGTTAGAATTTTGTGAGCATGTCATGTCAAATGTGGGCATAATTATATGTTTTTATCATGTAATGTCTGTACATTTGGACCAAAAAAAACCCCAAAATGGACCATAAAAGTCACTAAATGAGTGACTTTCACTCATTGGGCTTTGGAGTCTGGCCGATTCACTTTCAGCATCTTGCATCATCCGCAAGAAACGTGTGTTTAGCAGCTCAGCCGGCAGACGGTGCACACGTGTAATCCTGTCAAGCTAACTTGGGGTCGCGGCTCATCGTTTGAACTCTGTGACCTCATATGACCAACAAATGTCTCCCACTGTGACTACAAGGCGAGTGCATGGTGTCGTATTGTGATTCAAAGCATTCAGCCTGCGTGCACTCCTGCTGTGGTCGTGACTCGACTATTCACACATAGTCGCGAGAGAACATGCACTCATCATGGACATGAATCTCATTCAAAGCTGACGTTGCCTTTGAATAACTCAAAATACTTTTCACCTCTGCCCCGGTCCTCATACATCCTGATCCTGCCCTCCAGTTCAACAAGGTAGATGCTTCTAATTCCGGGATTGGGGCCATGCTCTCCCAGAGAAATTCCAAAGATCAAAAGGTATATTATTTTGCTTTCTTTTCACGCAAATTGTCCCCCTGCAGAGAGAAACTATGATATCAGCAACTGTGAATTGTTGGCTGTGGTGGCTACCCTCCAGAAGTGGAGACATTGCCTGGCGGGAACTAACTAAAAACCCTTTCTGGTACTAACAGATCAGAAAACCCTCACGTATCTGCAATCTGCCAAGCGCCAAAATTGTCATCAGTCTCGTTGGGCCTTGTTCCGAGGGTGCTTTAATTTTTCTCTATCCTACCGTCCAGGCCCCAATAATGTTAAGGCTGATGCCCTCTCTCGAACACGATTCATCTTCTGAGAGGCAAGATCCTGAGACTATCCTCCCCTCTTGCTTCATTGGGGCGGCAATGTGGGACATTGAGCGGCCAGTTCTGGAGGCACAATGAGAGCAACCAGATCCTGGCTCAGGCGCTAACAATGAGCTCTTTGTCCCAGATTCCGTTCCCTCTCAAGTCCTGCAATGGTGTAAGTCCTCTAAGTCCGCTTATAATTCTGGGGTCCACAATGTCAGAAAGTTTGTCACCACTTGCCTCATCTGTTCGCAACGGAAATCCTCTCACCATTGCCCCATGGGCCTCCTGCAACCTCTGCCCATCCCCAGCCTTCCCTGGTCCGACCTATCGATTGATTTCGTTTCTGGCCTACGTCTCTCCAATGGAAACACGGTCATATTGACTGTGATTGACCAATTCTCCAAGATGGTTCATTTCATTCCATTACCCAGACTTCCCTCAGCCCCTGAGACTCTGAACATCCTTGTAAACCATGTCTTCAAGCTTCATGGCATCCCAATTGACATTGTTTCTGACTGGGGTCCCCAGTTCACATCCCAGGTATGACAAATTTTCTGTAAAGCTCTGGGGGCATCCTCCACCCTTTAGTTTATCACTCCAAGACCAATGGACAGTTAGAAAGAGCCAACAGGATCTTGAGTAGCCCTTGGGTGTTTCTCGACCTGCTATCCAGCCTCCTGGAGGCTATACCTTCCATAGGTCAAGTATTCCCACAATTCCCTCACTTCCTCATCCACGGCCTGGTACTGTATTAGGCCCCACTCTTCCCTTCCCAGGAGCAAGAAGGTTGCTCTTCACTCTGTCTGTGCCCATTTCCGTTGTTGTGGTGCCGTCTGGAGACATGCCAGGGTTGCCCTGTCCAGCACAGCCCAGCGCAATCGTCAACCGGCCAATAGACATCGGTCTCCTGCCCCGGACTTTCGCCCAGGTCAAATGGTTTGGCTCTCTGCCCGTGACTTTCCCCTCTAGACTGGTTCCCGTAAGATAGCCCCTAGGTTCATTGGGACTTTTGAAATTGAGAGGGTCAATAACCCTTCTGCCGTCCGTCTTAAGCTCCCTGCTTCCCTCCCAAGTCCACCCCACTTTTCATGTCTCTCTCCTGAAGCCGGTCTCCACTAGTGTCCTCACATGACAAGAAGACCGTGACTGTAGTTTCCCACTTTTTACACTATTTAATGATGCCAGGAAGAATAACACACGGCCATGGAACCATGCCAGCCACACAGGTGCTGAAGAAGCTATAATCAAGTGTCCATAATAATCCTCTATTCATATATTGTCGAAACCACGCCCACTCCTGAGGATGACCGAGGCTAACGAATGGGACTATGTGAACCAATGTTTTGGTCTTAACTGGTTCTAACTAGTCTAAGTGTGCAAAAAGTGCCGAGATAGAAAATGCAAGGCTTTAACAAGAGAAAAGATTAGAGCCACAAATAGAAATTGCTTGCCCATACCTACATATATTTTTTGGCCACAAAACAGTCTATTGAGTATTGTATTTTATCCATATCGTCACATTTTAATTTCTCCCCCATGTCATGGATGGTGCTCTCTCTGTCTACAACTATGTCACTCGAGACCCAACATTGAGTTGGTTGATTGTCATGCTGGCAGCTTCAAACTTTGGCAGTAAACCAGAAAACACACACACACACGCACACACTCACACACCCAACCCCAGCTTAAATGGTGCAATAATTACATTTTCTCAGACACAGTGGCAGAAACGCGCAGTGACATTAACACAAGTTACTAACCTTGGGGAATGAGGGCACGTTAAAGGCATCCACATTTCTGCGGGGTAGCTTTGTGCTGTGAGGATGTGGCGGCGGAGGGGCGGGGTGAGAAGGTGGGGGGTGTCGCGGAGGCGGCACCGGCGGATCCCCCGTGTCCGTCCCGCTGTCCCTCTTCTGGGGCGCTTTGTCCACCTTCCTCAGCTTCCTGACGCAGGCATACTCCGCCGTCTCTTGGGGGTGAGAAGTGGACGCGACCTGGGCTTCCGGTTCAGGTAGGCCCCCTTCCACGTCCCCGTCTGGATCAGGCGGTGCCGGAGTGTTGGCGGGGACGGCCGGAGGGGCCGGAGTGTCTGTCTGCCCGGCCCTGCCTACCATGGCATAGAGCGCGTCGTCAGTTCGCGTGGCGGAGGAGCTTCGGCCCACTTCAGAGTAAGTGTGCTCTCCGTCCTCTCCAGTCCCAGAGGGAATCTGGGGAAGCTGCCTGCCTTGAGAGCGAAGGATCAGAGTTAGACCGGCGCAAAGGTTCTTATTGGTTTTGGACGCTTCCGCCGGACTCATGCTCGTACTAAACACCATAAAGCAGGGGTGTCCAAACTGTAGCCGGTAGCCTAAATCTAACAAGTCTATTCTTGTGGGATAGAGGGGGGATCGTTACTGTTGATTAGATAAGTAATCAGATTAGCCATTAAAGTACTTGGAAAGGTACTCTTATTAGCCATGAAAATAACCTCCTTGCTTCTTTAAATATCATTTAGCTCTTTAGTTAAGCTACTAATTGCATGATTTGAAAAGTAACTATATGAGATTCCAAGGTCCCTCATTAGTTATATTACATACACCACCTTGACCTTATCTATTGCCATGAAGAGGAGCTACTGTGTACAATATGTCAAACTTTTAACGAGGGTCAATTGGTAAAAATGTATGCCCACGAGCAGATCACTAAAATTTAGGGATGATGAAGCTCACCATGGCATGCTCACATAACACGGAATTTAGCCTACCGTGATAATTTAGCATCTAACAGGTAGGTAAAGCACTGACATAACTGTGCCAAATTAACAATTATACACAAATGAAATAGCAGCATGAACTTATTTCTCATGGTCACACAATCCGGGAGAAGTAACTATCTTTGATAATGCATGAAATACTGCTCGATCTGTAACAATTGCGCAATGTTATCTCATGTTGTATCAAATATTAGAAAAAGCTCAAAGTAGAATATTTAATAAAGGCCTTGTGTTGGATCTCGTTAGATTGTGCAAGTGGTGATATGTACAGTACTACTGCTCTCAGAGCACTACAAATTCAGATTATTTCTGAAAATTAACATTATCCAAACTGGTTTGCTGCATGTTTTGGCTTCTTTTATTCACGGAAACCTTGACTTCTACAGGGAACAACGCAACCCCAAATTCCCTTTGGAGGCCATCAGAAATTCGTCACCAGATGACCACATGGCTCAGAAGCAAGAACACTTGTTGTACCTGCGAAAAAAAGGTCACTGTGTCAAAGATGTACTTACTTTTGCCATTGCAGTTCATCTTGTTCATCTCTGTGTCTGATTTACTGATGGACCGCAGCTTTGACTGCCTGAGTATACCCTGATGACACACATATGCACACACACGCACACACGAGGGCCTGTTAAAGACTCATTAAGATGAAAGACGTGAATGATATGTTTCTCTTGGGAATAGACCTTTTCATAATGTTTGTAAACAATAGGAGCCAGACTACTTCAAGGTGGCAATAAGTGATTGACTACGGCTAACTCGAACTGAAAATGATGACAAAAACCTGTGTTTGGGGCAGCACCATCATGTGTACCCCAAATGATTCAGGTATTTTTTTTCATTCACAAAAGAAAAAAATATCTATATAAAATTAATCCAGCAGGGTGAGCAGGATAATTGGAATCCATCCATCCATTTTCCATTCCGCTTTATCTTCACAAGGGTCGCAGGGGTGCTGGAGCCTATCCCAGCTGTCTTCGGGCAGTAGGCGAGGGACACCCTGAACTGGTTGCCAGCCAATCGCAGGGCACACATCGACGAACAACCATCCGTGCTCATACTCACACCGAGGGACAATTTGGAGCGTTCCATTAACCTGCTATGCATGAGTTTAGTGTGAGAGGAAACCAGAGTACCCAGAGAAAACCTACGCTGGCATGGGGAGAACATGAAAACTCCAGGAGGCCAGAGCTGAAATCAAACTCTGCATCTCCGCACTGTGACACCGGTGCGCTAAACAGTCGACCACCAGATAAATGGAATGTTTGTTGTAAATACAGAGAACATTGCAAGACTGTAATGCAAAGATTGGCCATTGAGTTGCATATTTTTGTAATTCAGGTTGGCCTTGTGATCAAAGGGCCACTCAACGTATGGTCGCTGCCCGTGGGCCACTAGTTGCCCATACCGATTCTTGTTTACTAGTGACGCTATCTATGATTGTTTGAGCTTTTGCCACCTGGAAGTGTGTGTTCAGCCCCTGTCCCACTGAACGCCGAACAATTGTGAGTATTTGCAAAGGCAGCAAATGTTGCATTCTTGTCAGGGTTCGTCAGGGCTCATTCAAGGTTGCAAATATTTGCAAATTGGTCATCAAACGTTTGCCAACAGTTTTATTTTCTTGTTGCAAGGAAATTTTGAGCATGCTTCAAAAAGAAAAAGAATGGCAAACATCTGCCGATTGTCTGGCGATTGTTTGGCGAGCATTTGTGACCTTGAACAAACGCTGACGAACTCTGAGGTGAACACAACATTCACGGCCTTTGAAAACAGTTGCAATTGTTCGCCGCTCACTGTGTCAAGGCTTTAAGTCATGCTGAATAGGTCTCTGGAGTTGCTTTATCCAAAGCAGGATGCCTACCATGTCCATGAGACGATGTTTCCCACCTTCACTGGGCGCATTGTGTGTCTTTCCTTTCCTGCGGTAAATAAAAGTGTTAGGTCACACGCGTTTATAGACAGAACGTGTGTCACAATCTTTTGACCGAATTTTTCTCCATACAAATTTTTTGGGGGTAATTTCTGTTTAATGCTAACCGCATGTTTGTGAAAGGGGAGTTTGCCATTAAATTAAAAAAAAAATAGATCATGTCACTATAACCAGTTCATTTTTTGGTAAGCTCTTGGAGGGAGTCGGTAATCAAACCAAGAATTCAATTCTGTATTAATTACATTAACAACTCATACACAAGAGATTTACAGCTCACTTGCGATCCTCAAGACCTGTTGAAATCAGGGATGAAAAAAAATCAATCAAACCTGACAAAAGAAGTGAGTGAAATGATCGGTGAAGAAAAAAAAAACAAAATCAGCCCTCTCTGGCTCCATCTTGTAGCACTAATCAATCAGAGACGGAAGGCACGACTGAACAGGTGCCAATTTTTTGTTGGGGATTCGTGGGATCACTCATAGCCGCACAACCCTTCGGCTTTGCACTGCCCCCGTTTTCTTGAGCTTCAGGAGCTTCGCTCAAACGATTTCAAAATGGCCATCTCCGGACAATTAAAATTTGCCATCCTTTGTTTGCTCAAAACTGGACATAAAGGCCAATTCATACTTTCCACATCTGTGTGCCTGCCTGCTATTGTAATCTGCCTGTTCGCGAAGGTCGGCTTGGACCCTTCTGTGGTTGACCGCGCGTAGCCCAAAGTTTTATGACCGTGCAGACTGAACAAATATGAAGCGTGCCGACCACGCCTGCCCCAGGGCAAAGATAAGCAACAATGGTGCCTGTTTCGCCTCCCGCTTGCTTGAAGAAGTATTCGCTTGTATCATCCGTTTTAATTCAAATGTGAAGGAGCCAGATGGTCCAAAACTCCTGACATGAACTCTCCCAAACATGACAAAAAAGACACAGGAGCTGTTTCTTTATGCCTATAAATGTGAATCAAGGAAAGTAATATGATGTTGACCATGTGTGATGGGGCAGTACCCTAGCTCCTGTTAATCAGTAGTCAACAATGCCTGCGAAGTCCCACATTTTCGACTTGTATGTGACAGTCCCCCACCTCTTGTCTTTCTCATGCGTAATCGTACCTCTGGCAGCCCACGCAGAGCACCACGATGAGGATGGTGACGATGAAGGCTGAGGCAGCGGCGATGGCGCCCAGCAGCAGGACCTTGCCGTAGGGAGGAGTCGTGAAGTTCAGGCCGTCCTGCATGGAGGCCATGTGGGAGCGCTGGCGCTCACTTTCTCTCACGCTCGCTCACACTCACACTCTCGCCCTCACGCTCATGCACACAGGCAAGGCCCACGCTCTCTCGGGGATCTGCGGTCACAAGGCACAGTATGCTTCTTCGTTTAACAACACACCTCGTTGGAAAGCTATAAATATAATCAACCCCTCTTTATCATGGGGATCACTTACAACTTGAGTCACCACAGTATTGGTTGCATTTCTAGTTGTGGACATGCAAGCAAACAAATGTGCCGTGCACTTGTTGGCTGCAAAGTCACAACCAGGCGGCGGTCACCGAAGGAACCCTCGCAGCAGCCCGGCTGTCATTATATCTTTGTGAAGTGAGGAGAGGAGGCGGCAGAGTCAAGGGAATGAGATAACGTGCAAGAAGAAAGGGGAACGTGTTTTGTGCAGGTAAAGGAAGGAGAGCTGGGGAGGACGAGGACGTCGAGCGTGGGAGTCGTCGGGTATTTGAAGATGCTCCAACGCACATGACGACAGGCCTTCCTTCCCTGGCCACATCCGCCGCTCCCCACCCATTCATGAGAACCGCCCCACACTGCACCCTCCGCCTGCCCCTGCCTGCGGTGCTGAGCTAGAGTGACGCCTCAGCACTGCAGTGTAATCTCAGGCCCGGGAGCCAACCAATTGGACGAGACACGGAAAGAAACATGGGGGCTGGCTCTCTCAGACCACAGCGTCATTCATGTGCAACATCGAACACATTCAACCCCCATCAAACGTCTCACCAGCGAGTCTCAGGTGTTCTTCACGTTCAACAATTCCGCAAAAGCCAACCATTTAAAGAACAGTTTTAATCATTAATTAATTATGTAGAGATATTGTTAAATTTAGGGGCTGCAGTTATCAAATGTTTCTAGTATTTATTCCATAATTTAATCCAACAACCTGATACACATTCATTTTATGTCATTTATAGGATATTCACTCTACGGCTGCAAATAATGATAATTTCTTGAATAAATTTAAGTGGGGTTTTTTTCAGTAGTGGTTTGTGAGAAAAGAGGCAAACTATTTAGCAGTGTTTTTCAAAATAAAAGCTATTTGCAAACATCCATCCCTCCATTTTCTAATTCGCTTATCCTGAACAGGGTCACGGAGCAGGCTGGAGCCTATCCCTGCTGTCTTCGGGCTGAGACGGGGGACACCCCGAACTGGTTGGCAGCCCATCGCAGGGATGTTTGCATACATCTTGTTTTTATTCAATAATTTCATGGAGGACTACAGAAATTGGAGAGGGTTTGCTGTTAAGAACCTGAAATTTTAAGTTACCGTATTTTCACGACCATAAGGCGCCATTAAAAGTCTAGTGTATGAGCAGAGTTCCAAAGCCTGACTGAGCGCGCTTCTGGCCGACACGCTGTTTATATAGAGAAAAGGCGGGCGTAAGTGACGTCAGTCATGCGGAAGTCTGCCAATGAGTGAAGGGTGGGCGTGCCCAACAACACGGTGCGCCGAATGGTCGTGAAAATACGGTAACTACGTCTTTACACAATTAATTGATTATCAAAGTAGTTGCTAATTGATTTGATAATCAATGACTTGTTGATTAATCGATTAACTGCTGTACCTCTACATGTAATGAAATTTAATTAATCGAAAACTATCACCAGTAAATATTCTCCCATTTCTGTCATCCTCCATGAAAGTAGAATCAATTTGTTTTTGTTGAATCAACATTTGAAACCTTCTGATTTTACTTCGGAAAATTTTGGCAAGTTGTCTGACAGATACATAGCAAAAAGGAATCAGTCAATTTATGGAAAAAATAGTCGTCAGTTGAATCTATGACAAAAAAAGAATGGTTGTTCGCACCCGTTTGACTAACCCTTAATTGACATGTGTGATATTACACAGTTTTGATTACATCATTAAAAATTACAAAATAAACAATAATCACATAATAAACCATCATCATGGTCAAAAAGATTTTGCAATACAGTAAATGCAAACGCAAAATTCACTTGTATCCGATTATTCTGTGCCATAATTAACAGAATAATCACTTCTAAAAATATTGCCTTGTGGCAAACCTAATGTGTCCAGGTGCAGGTCACCTGTTGAATTGGATTTCATGTCATTTCCGAAATGCCTTGAAAAAGGGAAATTCAAGCATATGGAGCCCAATTTCATTTCACGCTCGAAAGTCGGCTTCTTTTTTGCTCGTCAGCACCTGACAAGGGCCACACAGTCAACAGGGAATTAGGATGTAATCCTTACAAAAATAGACTTGGGGGGGGGGGGCTTCAACACACATTCAACATTCAATACCGGCTTTTATTTTTCGAGGAACATGTCCTGCATTTATTTGCGTGTCCATTATTAATAACACGAGCTGTCTGCAGCCAGCCAGCGGCCAATCTGCTCAGGATTTTGATAAACCACCTGGGAGTTTACATGGCGTAGCGGAAACCTAAGCGTCTGTGTGACACATATAACTAACTGCACGCTCGCGTGTGTGTGTGTGTGCGTGCGTGTGTGTGTTCGTGTGTGTGTGTTCGTGTGTGTGTGTGTGTGCGTGTGTGTTTCTTGTGTGTGTGTGTGTGTGTGTGTGTGTTGGGGGATGCTATTGTGTGAGAATGTGAATTAGGTCAAATGTTGGCTTGCAACAACGATTAACCGTGCGCCCCGTGAGGAAGAAGCCTGAAGAGGAAGCGGGGAAGCTCACCCTTCTCTATATGCCGCCGCGTCTAACGATCATCTCCGTTATATATCTGTTGCGATACACACACCCCCCCACACACACACACACACACACATATATATATATATATATATATTGAGAGAGAGCTAGATCGAAGCTGTGAACTATATCCCTGATAGATAGCCTCACGTTCTTTCCTTCCTTTTCATCCCCTTTTTAGTGTGCATGCGCTCAACTGGATGCGCTTTGTTTTTGGCAGCCACAGCGGGCATCCGTCACTGGCTGCCGCTTGGCTCAAAGTGCTAAATGAAGCGAGCGGCTGACAACAGGTTACAAAGCAGTCAGAGAGCGGAATGGCAACAGAATGATGCATGTCCTCACGTCCTCGCTTTACGCTCACATCAAAGTGTGCAAGGGAGAGGATGTCCCTGAGGTCAGCAGAACGACTGAAAGACCCCCGCCTCCCCTCAAACCCACCAGCTCCCGCTGAGGAGGGTACGATATGGTTGCAAACAGAAACCTTGATTATCTTTTGACAACGGAGGTATCGGCGTTATCGCCCCCCCCATCACCCCACACACATTTGAGGGGGGGGGGGCAATGCAGCACAAGGGAGGAAGGGGGTTCTGCACACGTGTCCGCGTCTTAAACGCGTGACGAGCGTGGACAGGCGAACACATGAGCACAAAAGAAAACGCGCAACATGGAACAACGCGTCCGCATTAATAATATTTTATGGAGTTCGATGATAAGCACAAATGACGCCCCCACCCCACTCCACACACATACACGCGCGCACATACGCAGACACGCAGACGCACCCCCTTCAGGCATTGCGCTAAAACATCGCGTCTACTCACTCAGCTCCGACGTTTGGAGAGGGGCACCATGAGCCCGTCCTTTGGGTTCAGCTCGTCGGACCAGCAACCGCCTCCCAACCAGCATAATCGATCAACGTGCATGCGGCGCAGCGCGCTTCTATCCGTTCCTCCGTCACCGTGGGGGCTTCAGGCAGCACCAATGCACCGCATTGCATCTGGCATCCCTTTTTCCCCCCTTTTTCTTGTTTTTGGCGCTGCCCGCTGAGCCCCAGTAACAGCGCGCCTCTTCCTTCCCCGCCAGGTGGTAATAATGTATAGGTAAGGTAAGTGGGGCTTGGGGTGGGTGAGGGTCGCCTGGGAAAAGCAACCGAATTTCCACGCGCGTTCGCCTTCAACGTCCCTCAAGCCCCCGCCATCATCTCCCCTCGCGTCGCGTCCTCTGGGCTACCGAGCTTCCATGTGACACAGCAGGCACAGCTTGCAGGAGACTCCCCGATCGCGGGTGCCGTTCCCTTCTTACGCCATCTAGCGACGAATCCCGGAAGTGCGCCTCTCCCATCTATACTTGACAATCTGATCGTACAGTACAGTAATCAAGTACTGTAGTCTAATCAACGAGCCCGCTGAGATATTTTACTTTTTATTTGATTGAGCATAATCAACATTATTTTTGTTTCACTGCACACACACAAACACACACACATGCGCACAGTTTTTAAAATCTGTCGTCTATTTTTTGAGATACAAATGATTCTCTTTACATTTTCAAAATTGAAGGGCATATTGTAAAGAAATATTTATTTGCATTAAAGTTATATTGTGAGAATAAAGTCGTACATTTCGAAAAGAAAGTATACTGTTACAAAATTAAGTTGGATATATTAAAAAAGTTGTCTGAGAAAATACTCAATTTTAGAGATGAAAAAGGATAGTCGTCTATATTTTTTAGATCAATATTGGTTCTCTTCAAGGCACAGTTTTTAGACAAAAGTGGTATATTTTCAATAAAAAGTTGTGCCTTTTTCAGATAAAAGTCAGATTACAAGAATAAATATAACAGAAAAAAGTTGGTTGTTTTCAAGTCATATTTTTAAGTTAAATTTCATACATAATATTCCTACAGTGGAACTCTCTTTAGGTAAGTCACATACTACCAGAATAAAGTTGGGTATTTATAAAAACAGTTTATAATTTCCCCGCAAAATGTTTTTGATATAAAGTTATTTTTGGAGATAAAAGATTTTAGTAGTGCTATTATGATAAATGATCCATGTATTTACAGTATTTAAAGTATATACTGGATGAAACTTTGCTGCTTTATTCGATCTTGTTTTGCTCCGTACTTCTTCCACGTGACGTTTCACCCTTCAATCGTTCTGGTGCTGCTTCTGCCCTCTAGTGTACATTGTGACAATTGCAGGGAAGGCAACCGACCTATCAGAGCGAAGACGTCGCTGTTGCTGCCTGCAACCTTTCCAAATGGGTAACAACAGACATTCACTCGCACATCTTTAGAAACTAAAAGTGCTGTCGCTGGTTTTGAAACCAAGCGCCCAGCCCACCACTTCAAAGTATTACGAGCACCCGCAAAAGGATTTAGAAAAAAAACCAAACGAGAATATTCATATATTTTTTTAGGGGATTTCCCCTCCCCAAGTTTAAATTGTACTATTACGAGAGTGAAGTAATGTTTTTTTCAAGCAAATGTGATATATTTTCATGAAGGTTTACTTTATTATTTCTAATATCATTATATTCCATCCATCCATCCATCCATCCATCCATCCATCCATTTTCGGAAGCGCTTTATCCTCACAAGGGTAGCGGGGGGTGCTGGAGCCTATCCCAGCTGTCTTCGGGCAGTAGGCGGGGGACACCCTGAACCGGTTGCCAGCCAATCGCAGGGCACACAGAGACAAACAACCATGCACACTCACGCACACACCGAGGGACAATTTAGAGTTTTCAATCAGTCTGCCATGCATGTTTTTGGAATGTGGGAGGAAAGCGGAGTACCTGGAGAAAACCCACGCAGGCACGGGAGACATGCAAACTCCACACAGCAAGGCCGGAGCCGGGATCAAACCCACAACCTCTGTATCAGTGTATTGTGAGGTATAAATTGCAGTAGTGTGAGCAAAAAGAAAACTTGTACCTGTATTTATTAACATAATAATGTTACAAAAACAAAGTTGTGTATTTTATACATAACAAGTTAACGTTTTTGGTTTGTTTTTACATGATAGTCCTAACATTATAACATTACAAGAATAAAGTACCATAATTCGTTTTTGGAGACCCACGCTGCCTGACACACAAATCGCAATGTGAATGGACCACTTTCCCATTGGTAGCCCCGAGTATAAGTTCATGAAAGACAAAAGGGGGAGAGGGAAAATAAAAAAAATATCACCTAGAAATGCTGCTGTAGAAATGACATGGTCACAAAACGTTGGTCATAATGCAGAGTATGTACACTAGATAGGTTTCGTTATAATGTTCAGTCTACAATTAGGCGACCTTCAGGTCAGAATGGAGATTCAAGTAAATTCAAAACAGTTACACTTCCCTTTTGAACTGAGATAGATTTTTTTTATTTTGCCTGACCTGCAGACAAGAGAGCTCAATCATTCATTTATTCTTTCAGTGACCTTGACGAAAATACTGATACTCCGATACCTGCCCTGCCGATACAATACATCAGTGGCCCTCAAACTTTTGATGCCAACTACCAACAACTACCAATCACCTGTGTGCATTTATGTGTAAAATTCTGTACACACTGCGCTTAAATAAAGCCAAAAAAAGCCTCAAGTGAGGATTCAATTGAGATATGTTGGACACAAAAGTCTAGTAGAAATTTAAATGTTTTGACAAAATATAGTTCAAAAAGAAAATATTGTATCTGCATTTTCTTTTTAACTGTTTTTATTGTACTTCTAAGTACTACCATCATTTCATTCTTTTGCTTTGAGTTGCGAGCAAAATTTGCGATACGAGTGCCGTAATGCTGGCAGTGAACTTACCTCACTTGACAACAAGCAGCAGTTTGTCAAATAATGAACAATTCTTCAAAAAAAGCTTCAAGTTAGATAATGCCACTCCCAGTTGACGTTTTAAACAAAGAGAATTACACCACATTGCTTTGCCTGAGGAAAGTCCACTTAGCTTCATGTGAACATCCATCTATCCTTTTTCTCGTCCGCTTATTCTCACAACGGTCCCAAGCGTGTTGAAGCCTATCCCAGCTGACTTCGGGCAGTAGGTAGGGTACACTCTGAACTGGTTGCCAGCCAATCACAGGGCACACAGAGACGAACAAGCATTATTTATTTAAAAACACAAGCGGTTTTATCTTGAGACTTATCAAATCTCAAAACTCTTTCAAACAAATGCAGCTGACATAAAAAAAAAACTTTGGACTAAAAGCACCTCAATCCGGCTGATGAAACTGATTCATTTACATTTTTCGGGCGTGTGTGCTTAATGTGTCGCTATTTTCTGTACTAATATTTTCAAGAACCTCTGCAAAAAACAAAACAAAATAAAACAACTAAGCTTTGACGATCCTGTGATGCGCGTTGTCTGTTATCGCGATTTGAATAAAAAAATAAAAAATAGCTCAGTCCTACTTGTAAGCGTATATCATTTATACTCTGTGAAGACAAATTTTACTGCAGCTTATTGAGATTAGTTGTGACCGTCCCTATGTAGGCATATTCACTCCTACTGTATGAGCCACACAGTCGCAATGAATTATGATGCATAATTACTTTTAATTAAGTCCTGACTTTTTTCCAAGAAGACGCCGAGTAGGCAGCCGTCGGCAAGTACTCTTCAAGAGCCTTGGTTTTTGTCGTTGTTGGGTTTTTTTGTGTTTTGTTTTATCACATGGTGTTTGTCGTTACGTCGTGTGGACCCGACGCGTTTTTTTGGCCATGACATTCGTCAAAGAATCTGTGCTTGGTGGTTGCGCCTTCTCGGCAGCACGCGTGTACCAGCACAGATTTGATTGGGAGGAATGTCGGCACCACCTGACTGTCGGTGCTAGAGAGCCCCGGGGCGTTTTGTTCAGCGGAAATGTTGGTGCTGTTGGACAGTCTGCGGCTGGATGGATGGATGGCTTGTGGAGCCGACGTTAAGACCAAAGCAGCGTCAGCGCAGAGCGCAGATGCGTATGTGGAACTGGGAGTCGCCGCTTGGAATTGAAGCGGATTTACATGGGACAGAAGATGTGAGTCAATCTCTTTTTTTCGTCAATGGACGCTACAGCTACAGTGTGCACATTTTCAGCATGACCTCTCTGATCCACTGGCGAAAGGACACTTTGATTCTCTCCTCTTTCATCTATAACTGCTTCAAATAAAAAGTGTATGCAGAAAAAAGAGGTTAAGATCGCATGACTGTCTGTGTCTCATGTGTTGTGTTGTATTATTTTGTTATTTTATGTTAACTGTTCTGTTGATGGCGGTGCGGGTACCCACAGTGACTCCTCTCTCCCTTGTGGTTGCACTATGGTTGAGAGGAAAGACATTTCACCTGTGCTGTATGTTGCACATCGAGCATATTTGACAATAAAGCTGACTTGACTTGACTTGCCTCAACGTTTGAGTGCCATCTCTCTTATAAAAAACACACTTAAAATATGTTTGGTGTTTTTTGGGGGGGCGGGGTAAGCAGAAAACAGAAGAATGGTACCGTATGTCTTCAGCTCACAACCATCGTGTGCTTGTTTTGAGACTGTCTTTCAGCCCCTCCTCCCTTTTTCTTGTCCTCCACCGTGCGGCAGCAATCACCCCCATGCGACCCCCCCAAACCCATTGCTTTCCAGCAGACCGTGTGAGCTTTGTGTGTGCATGTGCCGCATCACTCAGAGCCCGCTTCTCCAATTGGAGCTCTTTTGAAACGTGAACGGCGTAAAGATGGGCCGCTGCTCAGCACGATGCATACTGCTCCTTCTGTGTTGTCTCCAGCGAGTGAGATCTTTTCGCCCTTCCGTCGGCACCACATCGGACTTGTTTGTTTAAATTTTTCCTCATCTACTCTCATCACTGCCATTAAAATAACCACTAAAAACAACTTCGGTGGACTTTGACTGGGTTGATATTGGTCAAAGAAAATGTCAGTAATACAGCTGTGCCTTGAGACATGTGACACAACTTACAGTTTTTCATGATCCAAGCTGTTGTTTGGCCTATATTTTTTTCCTTTCATTTGTGAGCAAAAATTGGTGGCAGTGAAATCAACGAAACTGACAACAGTTCTTTCAGAAAAAGCCATGAGGCTATGTTAATGCCACTGCTAGTTGAAGTTTCATGTCACTAAATATAAAGACAATTGCATTCTTGTGTGTTAAACAGTCAGCAGGCTTCACACTTCTGTATTCATAGACGTCGCATATTGTAGAAAGACTGACATGTCAATAAAAACAACAACAAAAATTAACCAATTACTCCTCCCTACCTTAACTTTAGGTCGATTAAACGTTTTTGATATGATTGTGACATATCATACAAATCTGATATTTTTTTTCAGATTTATGGCTCTATTTTTGTGACCAATGCAAGTCTGGCGTGATGTGCGGACTAACTAACGGTTTAAAATGGACATCTTGCGCCATTGTGGGCATGAACACAGCCGACTTGATTCACCACCAATCCAAGCTGCTACTCTCGCTTCTCCTCCATATCGAGAGGAGTCAGATGAGGTGGCTGGGGCATCTGATTAGGATGCCTCCTGGACGCCTCCCAGGTGAGGTGTTCCAAGCATGTCCCATTGGCAGGAGACCCCAGGGACGACCCAGGACATGCTGGAGAGAGTGTGTCTCCCAGCTGGCCTGGGGATCCCCAGGGAAGAGCTGGGTGAAGTAGCTGGGGAGAGAGAAGTCTGGGTTTCCCTGCTAAAGCTGTTGGCCCCACGACCTGAACCCAGATAAGCGGAAGAGAATGGATGGATGGATGAACATTAAGAAGTGCTATTTTCCTTATTAAAAAACAAATTACCAAAACATTTGATGTGTTTTTTGAGGAGGCTGGAGCATATTAATGACACGTCGGTTCATTTGAATGGGGGAAATGATTTGAAATATCAGTGTTTTGTGTCACAAGTTAGTCACGGAACAAATAAACTCATATCTCAAGACACTGCTGATCTGCATGAATAGGCCATTCTCAATTCGATATCACCACCTCATCGAGTTTATAAATGGTGTCAATACTAAGCCTACTTGTGTGTAGTTGTGTATTTGAACATTATAAATAAAGAGCTGTTTATTTAATGATGTAACATAATCCTGATGTTTGGAAAATGTGTAATATTAAACCACTGTGTCAAATATACAACGTGGAAACAAAACTGTTTGCATGGGAAGATCGTGTGACATTTTGGAACTATGTACTTTGTACAGCAGATGTTTTTTTTTACATTCTTCCTTACTGTACTTCTTTTCTTCCACATCATTCCTGTTTTTTATTTTCTTCCTGACCTCCTTTCGTGCATCAGCGCTGCTTATATTATTCTTGCATCTTCCCATCCTTCCTTTGCAGAAACCTACTCACAGCTCAGACCTGCTTTTTTCTTCCCTCATGAAGTCTTTTCTTCTGTCCTCCTTTTCCCCTGCAGTTTATTTTTATTTTGTCTGAGCACTTTCAAATCAAAGGAATTAGTTTCTCTTGGAAATTTCAAACATATTGTGAGTGACTTGGCAGAATCCTTATATGGCTTCTGCTCTTGTTTTAATTGACAGTGCTGTTATTTACCTGTATTGCTCTTGATTACTGTATTGTGATTGGCTGCCAACCAGTTCAGGGTGTACCCCGCCTACTGTCCGATGTCACCTGGGACAGGCTCCAGCACGCTCTCGACCCTCGTGAAGATAAAGCATTTCAGATAATGGATGGATGTATGGACGCTCCTGATTACTCGTGTATTAGTTTTAGCCTACTATATTGCTGTGTGAATGATGGCTTTTGTAATTGGTGGAATGGTGTATGGAAATAAATAAATAGGTAGATAGATGGATACATAAATAAAAATATTAAATACTTAATTTAAAAAATAAATGTTTTCCCCTTTTTACCCTGCCTCGAATACCCGTTTAATTTGTGAGCTCCGTGGAGAATACGAAAAACAAATAGTTTATGCCATGCCATGCATGACTAAATGAATCCTTCCTGCCTTCCTTCGCTTGGAAGTCAGAAAGAAAGGGAGGAAGTAAAAGGCACCAGGCACCTTACGCGGTATAATGGAGTAACATGAATGTGCTAACATGAGTGCTCTGGCTATGCTGCTAGGTAGCCGGAGATGCGTCGCTTACGTAAGTTGCGTCACTTCCGCCTAGCAGACCCGGTGGAAGGAAGCTCGCCGTTCGGCTAAGTTAGCACTAGCAGGGCCACCGCCGAGGCAGCTCGCCTCCACTCTTAATGTGACGGCGGCTACGGTTGGCAATAATAATAATACTAACAGTAACAATAATAAAGTCAGTTCGGTTTCATATTGACAGGACTGCCTGTTTTGGGGTGTCAGCAGCGAAAGACGACGACGACAAAAGCGAGGCCGCCTCTCCCTGCCTGCTGCTGCTGCCGCTGCTGCTACAAGAACTAAAAGTAGTACAAGTCGAACAGGGACGGCGGCTAACTACTGCTGTAGCAAACTGACATCCGAGCATCTCCACTAAAAGGCTACTCACTCGCTGCACGAATTGTCCGGGGAGGGGGGGCTCCAAACACAACAACAGCTGGACGATCCATGATGTCCGCCGCCAGCATTGACCCGCAGGTTTGCTTCATGAATTTATTTCAGACAAGCATGTTGCAGATGTACACATCTCCCACTGAGAGGCCAGCTAACTGTAAGGCTGGATGACTGCTTGTAAATAGGCCTGCTTGGACTACAGTCCCCAGTAGCTGGCTGGCATCGTTGGAATTCTGGCTGCTTGTTGTAATGAGTGTTATTACTATTATTCCAGAAGCCCACGTACAATACTGTCAGGTGTGCACTGTCATGTGATGCCTTACTCACGTTGCTCTCTTCCCCCCTCACATGCTTCCCTTCTACTAAGATCTCGAAAGGACAAGATGCCAGTAAAGGTAAGAAATAAATTAGCCCTGTCAAGTGTACTGAAAATGCCAGTAGCTAGATACAAGTGGGGTGCAAAGGTAGGGTCCAGGGCACACCTGTTAATCACAGGAGAAATATTCCTGACCTTCACACATTACATGAAAATCCAAAGGGTAATGTTGTATGATGAGTTTGAGATGAAATTGAAAGTTGACCAGGTTGCCAAGCAGTGTAATGTGTGACTGGAGCATCAAATGCAACAAAAAAAAGTAGAATTCATGGCCAATAAGTGTAGATTTTTTTGTGTAAGTTGCTCAAACTCCAAGCCTCATCAACATGTGGATATGCTCCTCATAGGTCATGAAAAAAGTCTACAGGCCCTGATCCTTCACCAATTAATATGAGAGGCTGTGAAATGACTGCAAAAGTGCTAAATGATGTTCCCTGATGAGGTAGTAGAGCTTAGTACAGCCTCTGGAGTGTGGAAAATAAAAGATTCTCTGACAGATTTGTCAGCATCACCCCTCAATTCAAGGTCGCTCCATTCAGAGTGCGTCCATTTCCCGAAGGTGCGTAAGTGCATGATTATGATGTTTTTGACCGACGTTGTTTTATTGCAGGCTTTCCGGTTTCAGTGCAGAACGGCTCCCTGCACCAAAAGGACACCGTCCACGACAATGACTTTGAGCCCTATCTCACCGGCCAGTCCAACCAGGTGGGTTGCTTGCATTGTGTTTTTATGAAATTAGAGCTGTGTTCACACGTTGCAGCCCAGGACTCTGGTTCGGGCCACTGGTAAAGGTTTATTATTATTATTATTATATATATATATATATTTTTTTATTTTTTTTTTTGCTGTTGCCATTTTAAAACCAAAGCTTCGTTTTTGATGTGGTATACACAAACTTGGGAGGCCACAAGTATGCTATTATATGGAGTTCTGAGGCCACCTTCACTAAGCAAGTATCATGGAGGGATCACCAAACACGATGGCATTTGTGTTCAAGGGCCACCTTTTAGAAATTGGTAAAGAAAGATTTCAGCTCCAACATTAGAGACATCTGTGACATGTACTACATCTGTTGCTTTAAGACCCACCAAGACAAGTCCGTTACCGTGACAGTTGAGCTCACCTAAAGCTGGTCAGAAACAAGCTAAGCTTGATTTTAGGGATTGAGAAGACAATAATGTAAAAGTTGCTATGTAGACTGCTGTGGAACTGTTACAGAATGATGTAAATGTGTGAGTAGAGCAAAGTAACGCAATTACACTAATGCAAGAATATATGTTTTGATGAAGTAAGCTTGTATGATTTATCTTGCTTACACACGTTAAGACAATTGGGCAGTTTTGCCCGTCCATGTCCAAGGCTGTCAAATGCCTGACTGGTTTTTATTATTTATTTTTATTTTTTAATTTATTTTTACAAGATTGGCCCCTATGATGATCCTTCTGTCTGAGGAATGTTATGGGGCATTTGTTCCAATAAGCAGGTCCAATATGAGTTGGGCTGACAATCTTAAATATTTAAACATGTACAATATTTATGACCAAAAATCTGAGTCATAAGGCTATCAATTGTAATGTGGAATGGAATGTAGCCAATAAAAAAACACCCAAACTCAGGAACAAGGAAACAGCAGTAAATCAAACAAAACATGTCCTTCCTGATAATTTTTTGATTTGTTTTTTTAATTAAAAGTGTAAACCTTAATAATAATAATAATAATCATACATTTTATTTGTAAGCGCCTTTCAAGACACCCAAGGACACTTTACAATAACAAAAAATGTGTGTCATGCTCTGACTGATTATCGGAGCAGACCACGCACAAACCAAAATTCTTCCATGCCTGATTTTTGATCTTCGTGTGTAGGATCTGTCACAGATAAACAATCTTTTAAGTTTTGAAAAATATTTGTTTCGCGATCCTTACCCAAATACGTGACTCAAATTGCTTGAAATTTCATGGGTACTCAGCTTGACTTCTGCCACACTAATGCCGACGTCAGACTACACGAATGTAGCCCTACAGATGTTTCGCAGGCAAACATAGTGTCTCGTAGCCGATTTTAAGTTGTCCTGACATATCGTAGCTCGTGACATACTCAACGTGGTGTCATGAAAAAAAAATTGTGACCTCAAGTTCTTTTTGGAGAATAGAAAGTCAATTTTGCCCTCACCTCACCATTCAGGAACAGCCCATACTTTTGTTTTTTTGCCTTTTCTGAACATAGAAACAACACACATGCACATCTGTCGCCATGACTGTGACGGCTGCATGTCCCACCTCCCCAAAGGACCTGCGTCAATGGACTGAATCTTGACGGAAGCAGGAAACGATTGGGTGGGGTCTAGTCTGTGACGGACTAGTAGTGTGACATCTCGCCCATGGTAGATTGACGGGCAACCGTCGTGAACGATAAAAAAGGCGTGGAGTTTGACTAGGCCATAACTTGAATCTTTACATTTTAGACTTGAGACTTAATACTTGAACATACAGTATAGGACTTATTCCCACTTCTGCTATTCTTAAAATGTGCGTCGGCATTCCAGTCAGGTTGTGACTTCAGTTTTGCAATTGTGGTCCAGACCAGAGTACTGGACTGAGTGTGAACACCCCAAATGAGCCGTATTTGCTCCGTCTTGTTGTTTCTGATTTATGATTTTCTTACTGTTTGTAGAATAACAGCTATCAGTCCATGACCGACCCTTACCTGTCCAGCTACTATGCCCCTCCATTGGATTCCCTACCCCTGAGTGAGGCTCCATGGTCCACAGGTGGTGACCCGCCTATCCCCTACCTGACGCCCTATGCGCCTCTCAGTAACGGGACCACCACTTCATGCACGACACAGTATTTGGCCAGCCGGGGCTCAGCAGCAGCATATATCCGCACCGGTTTAACTTTTCCCAGAGAACCCAGCGTTCTCTGCCTGGGGCACCAGCGGTTCTCAGGGCCAGCAGACCCAAAGCTCAGCCTACGGGGGAAGTTATAGCTACCCACCCAGCTCCTTAGGAGGCACTTTAGTCCCAGATGGCCAGACGGGTTTCCATAGCGACACCCTCAGCAAGGCCCCGGGCATGAACAACCTCGAGCAGGGCATGCTGAGCCTTAAAATCGGCGGGATGTGACGGCAGGGGGCTCGGGCGTGAAGACTGCCGGCTCGGTGATCGGCGGTGGTGTTCCCGTCGCCGCGGGCAATGGGGGAACAGTGGGAATGCCGCCTCCAAAACCGACATCATGGGCCGCCATCGCAAGTAAGCCCGCCAAACTGCAGCAACAAAAGTCCAAAAACAAACTCTGCGCCCCCATCGGTGGTGGCCCGCTTCCCCCCGCGCCTGTGAAACACAACATGGTGGACATTGACACTTGGGATAATAAAGTGGCCGCTCCAAAGATGACTGCTCCCTTACAGCCCCACCACCACCACCACCACCACCACCACCAACAGCAGCACCAGCCGCCACTTCATTCTCACCCTGGCGGCCTCATGCCCCCCCTGCAGCAGTCGCTCCAGTCGGCCCAGTCTCTGGTCCAGCAGATGACCATGCCCGGTCCTCCGCCTCCCCCTCTCCAATCCTACCAGAACCACAACTCGGCTCCGGCGCCGCAGACCCGCTGGGTGGCGCCGCAGTCGCAACTTGTGCTACGGCGGCGGGAGCTTGGACAGTAGCGGCTCATCCAGCGGCGGGTCGGTAACGGCTGCGGTGGCGGCTGTGGGGACCTGAGCCGGTTTAGAATCACACCGGTCCTGGAGAAGCTGCGTGCGGCCCACAGTTATAACCCGAAGGAGTTTGAGTGGAATCTGAAAAACGGCCGAGTGTTCATCATCAAAAGCTACTCTGAAGATGACATCCACCGCTCCATCAAGTACTCCATCTGGTGCAGCACGGAGCACGGCAACAAACGCTTGGACTCAGCCTTCAGGACCATGAACTCCAAAGGTCCCGTGTACTTGTTGTTCAGCGTCAACGGCAGCGGCCACTTCTGCGGCGTGGCGGAAATGCGCTCACCTGTGGACTACGGCACTAGTGCCGGCGTTTGGGCGCAGGACAAGTGGAAGGGCAAGTTTGACGTGAACTGGTTGTTTGTTAAGGACGTGCCCAATAGCCAGCTGCGCCACATCCGCCTGGAGAACAACGACAACAAGCCGGTGACCAACTCGCGTGACACTCAAGAAGTTCCTCTGGAGAAGGCCAAGCAGGTGCTCAAGATCATCGCCACCTACAAACACACCACCTCCATCTTTGATGACTTTTCCCACTACGAGAGGAAGCAGGAGGAGGAGGAGGTGGTGAAAAAGGTCAGTGTTATGTCTGCATTCCAATTTCCGCTAAGACAATAACGAAAATTTGTGTCACGTGTTGAAGATAAGCAGTACTCAACAGTAGAGGTGCAACAACTACCGGGAATTGAATAATTGACAGCTAAAGGATTGTCAAATTAACCACTATTTTTCATAATCATTTAGAGCAGGGGTGTCAAGCTCATTTCAGTTCAGGGGCCACATATATCCCAATTTGAGTTCAAGTGAGCTGGACCACTTGTAGCCTCATAAACTATCTACTATTCGCATTTTTGTTTTTGCCATTTTTTGGGTGCAAATCATTACGAAGACATTTGGAAAAGATTCACATTTCTTGATTAGGCGTAGAAAAAAAAGTAGTGTGTTTCCGGTAACCCGACCGACCGAGAATTTCTACCTCGAAGAAAAACTTAACGGTCGGCATTTTTTTCAAACCTTCTACATTTTTGTGTAATAATAATAATAATAATAGTACATTTCATTTATAAGCGCCTTTCAAAACACTCAAGGACGCTTTACAATCAAAACAAGAACAATAAAACCACAGACAAAATTATAAATAATAAAAGGAAAGATGAATTTAGAGCGTTTACATTGGTGCAAACTCTCGCAATATTCACGTTGCATCGTTTGCCCTGTCGTCTGTCAACAACATTGAATCATGGTGGCGGCCACGATCTCCGACAACAGTTTAAACCGCGTTTCCGGACATCGCCAGTGTGCGCCGTGATTTTTTCCAGCTCTTACTTTTAATGCGCGCCTCTCTGGGCCCGACAAAAAATCCAAAACGCAAGGGGACCTGATCGGCTCACTTCCAGACAGCGGCGCGTTGCCAAGACAACGTTTGACGGACTACGGGAACCACACGGCGATCTCCGACAACAGTTTAAAGCGCGTTTTGTGTGTTGCAGTCGCATGCTCGCACCATAATATTAAGAAAATAGCATCCACTGCTGTATCGAAAAGATTCAACGAACTATTTGGCGGCGAGCGGGGGTTTCAATCAGTGGCGATTGCTCTCGGACTGCAAGGGAAGCTCGGCTTCCCCTAAAATGTCAAAGAATAAGTGATCAAATATATGAATGTAAATTTCATTGTGTGTACATGTCATTGACTAAATATGCGCTACAGCGTGCTCAACTTTTGTTCCGAATCAGCTTCTTCTTACTGGTTACGACGCGACTCCCTTCTCATTCATCCTGCAGCTTCGCTGTGCTTTAAACGGTAGTGAGTTCAGGGTAGGTTGTCCCAATGCGTTGAACGGAGACGAGTCATTGGATACAAGCTGGTATTTGTCCCGCCCACGTACGCTCGTCGTCTCTGGGACTGGATGGCAGTGGGAGGGTATCGGACGCCAGGCTTTTCCGCATCCGATTGGATGATCTGTCTGAGCCTGTGTGCCAGTTCGATTGACATTGAAATGAGCCAGCTTTTAGTGTAGACGTCCGTCGCGAGCAATTTTTCAACTCGCATTCTGTTCCGAGTTGAGCTGGAGACTTCTCCTAATTGTTTTAGCGACACTCTTTGTTGTAAACAAACAACTAGCGACAAATTAATCTTTTATTTCTGGTGGGTTTTATTGTAGTTCCTATAGTTGTAGGACACTAATTAAGTACCGGGAAAAGACGCCTTGTTGGTATGACAGGGTCACAGATCATTTTCTTGAAAAGGAACGGAGCTAGAGTAGAATTCGCATATAAATAAACGGACACATTTTATGATGTCGACCAAAATTGAGCTTCCCCTCTTTGACAGACGAGCATCCGGCACTGGTTTCAATGTCTCCTTGTTTTATGTTTTATGGTTATTTTGTTTACGTTTTTGATGGGGGAGGGAGGGGGGAAAAAGAATTTTTTTTAAAAACTGTGTCCGACCTACCGACTCTATGCTGAAATTTCATGTTACCGGAAACACACTACTTATTTTTCTACGCCTAATGACATACAATACATATTTGTGGTATCACCACATGCAAAATTGTGAGCTTGCCAGGAAAATGTGGCATGATTTAACAGTCGAATTTGTCATCTTGAGGTGTTGGTTCAGGCTGCCATAATCGATTATTTTGATCACCGCCTAGGCACAGATTATGTTTGCATTTATCATTAATATTAATCAGATCAGATGCTAATGTAAACCATAGCTTATGGCACCAGCAAGCAAATAAATGGTTTTACATCACCATTAGCTTCCACCTTGCGGTGATTAGGATACGGGCCCTTCATAATTAGTGGAAGTGCAGAATTTTTGTGGAAATTTTTCAAATAAATAAGTAAACTTTTTAAATACATTCTGTTTTTATTGCGGAAGCATGCCCTCGTATGGAAAATTGTAGACATGGCTCACCAGATGCAGAATGGAGTTCCTTTCATGGCCATCTCAGTCCCCAGACCTCAACTCCATTGAAAACTTGTGGAGTGAACAAAAGAGGAGAGTGAAGAGGAGTGGACCCAGGTTGCTGGATGATTCAGAGCAGGGGTGCCAAAGTCTGGTCCTCATGCGCCCCTATCCAGCCTGTTTTTGAGGTCCCCCTCATCAGCAAGCTCTCTCAAGCATTAACATCAGGAGTGCTAATTGTGGCACAAACATTTTGATGCGAAAGAATTTATATTTTAATGTGGGATTCCCCCCACCATCACTCGACAAATGCACTTAGCGCATTTTCCGCACTAAAAGGCGCACCTAAAAGCCTTGCATTTTCTTAAAAGCTCACAGCGCGCCTTAAAATCCGATGCGCCTTGTGCATGGTTATTGCGGTAATATGTCGACCCCAAAATGCCTCCTTGCTAGAGACATGCTTACAATGCAGAGTTCAAAATTAAGGCGATCGGGTTACGCAGTTTGAACATGGAAATAGAGCAGCGGCAAGAGAGTTCAATGTTAGCGAGTCAATGTTATGACTTGCTGTTGGTAAAGTGAACTTTGTCGCTGCTTTATTAAATACGTTTTACTGACATCTGATCGTTCTGTAGCACTGCCACTCAATAACTAAGTTTAGCTGTTGTCGTTTGTTCGACAGCTCGATCTGTGGAAGAGAGATTGGAATGCATCCAATTAGCTGCTCAGACGGCACTGCTTGTGGCTCGACGGACAGTCGAGTAAACGAACGTTTCCTGGAATGCTTTACCTGTAATCATGCTAAAAACCTTCCGCTAACTGGAGCGCTAATTAGAGAGAAGGCGAATTCCATCACGCAAACTATGGTCATCGAGGACTTTGAAGCGTCCCGTGGCTGGCTTTAAAAGTTCATTGCACGACATCAGCTGAGCAAAGCTGTCTTGTGTGGTGGTCGAGGGGAGGTCAAATTCGAGACAGTGAGATAGATAGTGGAAAGAAAGCCACCAGGTCTGTTACTTGTCTCATTTTGTAGCAAATAGTCCTGAGTTGGTTCTACTGTACTGTACCCTAATACTGCAGCTTTTGTGTTATAAACAGTGTTTGTAGCATATATTTTTGCATTTCATTGCTTGTGTTGTTACACATGTATTTTGTTCACATACTTGCATGTTCATAAAGGACATGTACCATAGTCGTATCCCACATATGAAAATTCTGTTATAAGGAAGGATTGGACAGCGTAAATATGATTCCTTACTAGAGAATACTTACTGTATATGACAAAAATTACAAAATAGGCCATTCATTGAAGGTGCACCTCATAATCCAGTGCGCCTTTTAGTGTGGAAAATACGGCGAATTAAAGGTTATATATTCCTTTTTTTTTAATTCAGGTCAATGTTATTTTGGAATAAAATTAAAATTTATTAGCTAAGATAAAGAGTATACTGTATCTTAACCAGGGGTGCCAATAATTATGAGGGCCAGTGTATGTGCACAATAAAAGTAAAGTCCGTTAACCCTCTCAGGGACAGCGGTTACTACAGTGGACAGGTTATCAGGTTGCAGGTTGTTATTTTTTGTGCATGAAAGGGTTAAAATACTTTCAATTCTTAGTCAAGGTTACAGCCTGCACCAGCATTCCTGACATCATTTCTGATGTCAATTTCTGATGGGGCAAATTAAAAGAACGGAAATACTCTGGCACATTTGGCGGCTGTTTGCGTCAAGCCCTGAATGTGTACCAAATACCGTCACAAACTGTTTTTTTTTTTAGCCACACATCCGTACAGGAAATGGTTGAACAAACTGGCATGCGTGTCGCACGTTGGACACCGATGGTAGGTGCCCCAAATTCCCCCAATGGAGTAAAACTGCACATTTCAGAGTGGTCTTTTCTTGTGGGCAGCCAAGGCTCAGCAATATAATAATCAATCTTTATAATCAGCATCTTGATATGCACCCCCAGTGAGGTGGATGGATGAACATGGCAAAGGGGAAATGCTCACAAACAGATTTTAGATGGAAATATAGTAGGCCTCTGCGTGCGCAGAAAAAGGTGGCGATCTCGGAAAAAATTGGGAACCTAAATCATTAGTGTTGCGGTTATCTTTTCGTCAGTGTATTGTTGCAACTTGGGCTGCCACTAACAATTATTTTAATGCTCGATTAACTTGCCAATTATTCTCAGATGAATTGGATTTAAAAAGCACTTTCATTTCCATCCCTATATTAAAAAACGGGACGCTATTTCAAATAAATATTGCAGAAAATGCACAAACAAATTCATTCTGAATCCAAAATGTTGATTGTATTCTCAAGTGAAAACAGATATTTGCAAATGTCTTGTTTTGATTCAGCAAGGATAATCGTCTGCTTTGAAGGTCGACAGAAATTGGCGAAGGTGACTGCTAAGAGACTGAAATTCAGGGGATTTTCACAATTTTAGGTGAAACGAGGTCGAGTGTTTCCAAACCATTGATTGACTCTCACAATATTGCTCATGATATTTGATTAGTTGTCAGTCGATAAACTGGTGTACCTCTCACCGTGTTTGTCACGCCTCTGCGTAAGCTCACCGAGGCCGCCTTCCCTCTCTTCGCAGGATCGTCAGAAGTAAGCGGCGCCCGTGGTGGAACGCTCGCTCCGTGGCAAGTCCTGCTGGGATGGGCACTCGAATGAAATTCCCATTTAACAAAAAACAAAGACGGCAACATACGGACAAGGAGAACATTGAAGACTTCATATTTTTTCTATTTAATTTGGGCCCACTCAGCGCCCCCCTCCCCCCTTGGACCCTGCAAACGTTGAGCACCATCTTGAGGAAGTGTGAAGTTTCTTCAGTGTTACATACTTTGTGTATTTTTTTTTTTTTCGGCTTCTCGCTGCCCCGGAACTTGCATCATTCATGGACTAACTAACGTGTGCACGTCTGATTTTTAAGATCTCATGACAACACGCTGCTGATATTCAGTGACTGTTCACTTTGTGGTTTGTGTGTTGGACAAATGTGAAGTGCTTGTGTCGGTGAATCTCGCGAGTGAACAACACTATTGACAAAACGTCTGCTTTTTGCGTGCGTGCGTGCCTGGTCACTTGTGTTTAGTATTATGACAAAATATTTTCCTCACGTTTGCTTTAGGAATGTGCGCAGCGCAAGTCTGCGAAGTGAGGAAATGGTTTGGAAAGATGCGGCTCATATCAAATGGAGCATCGAGCTTGAGAGCGTTTGTGCATCTCCAGTGCAGAGCCTTAAAATGTTTCTTTTCAGCAGAGCGGATCGGGATTGATTTCATTTGTGACGTTGTTTCAGGGAAATTGCGCTTCTCAAGGTGGTCCCGCTCTTTCTTATTCAAAAGTGAACGTAACCGATCGATGTCCCATCTTGGTAGCTTTCTTTTTCTTTTCTTTTATTTTTTGCGTCTTGTCAAATTCTGGAGATGTAGCATGTACTGCTTTTCAAACTGTCACTTGCTTTTGTTTCTCGGTTCTTTGACTCACTAATTATTAATATTGGCATCAGTTTCATCGCTGTGACCTTTCCCCTCTCCTCCCCTCTCATTGCCATCAGATAATATAAGCTTTAATGTACTGGCATTTGTAACTGCAAACGCCTCAAATGTTTAACTGTAGCATTATACTTAACTGATTTATCGTATGTGTATGGAAACCCAGAAGCTAGCCTATATGCTCTGTTTGTGATGTTCTTTTTTTCCCCCTTTTTTTTAAATAACTTGCAGTGTTTTGTGTGTGGGTGTGTGTGTGTGTGCGCGCGCGTGTGAGAGCGAGAGCGCAGGTGCGTAAAAGTAAAGAGAGGAGTATGACTGCGGTGCGACCAGAGTTATATAACAGTATTGGATTATTGAAAAAGTATGCAAAAAAAGTTCAATGTCACCCCTGAATTAAATGTCATTGTATCAGAGGTCACTATCACATTCTTATATTTGATCATATTCATTATTAAAGATATACTTATCTGGTATGGTTTGCATTTTTTATTTGTCGAGCAACTGCAGTTATTTTGATATTTTGTCTGGGTTTTTTTTTCTTTTTTTCTCTTGCATTTCTTTTGTCAGGCCAAAGCAACATAATGCGTATGTGGAACTGGGAGTCGTGGCTTGGAATTGAAGCGGACTTACATGGGACAGGAGAAGAGAGTCAATCTCTTTTCGTTAATGGATGCTACTGCTTCTTGTTGCTTTCAAGTTTAGCTTGTAGCAGACGTGTGCACATTGCAGCATGACGTCTTTGATCCACTGGTGAAAAGGACACTTTGATTCGCTCCTCTTTCATCTATAACTGCTTCAGACAACAAAGTGTATGCAGGAAAGTGGCTAAGAGTGCACGATTGTCTGTGTCTCATGTGTTGTTTTGTATTTTGTCTTTTTTTGTTAACTTTTCTTTTGATGGCGGCGCGGACACCCGCAGCGGCTCCTCTTGTTTCATGTTGAGAGGGAAGAAATTTCATCTGTGCTGTATGTTACACATACTGTACATTTGACAATAAAGTTTATCCAATCCAATCCAAACACCACAATAGTTCCACATAAAAGACAGTCCACATTAAGGCTGAGTGATTTTTGGAAAAGATTAAACTACAATTTTTCTGGCAGATATTGCGATTTAGATTAAATTAATGAATTTGTGAGAATCAAACCTCGGGACAGTTTTGTTTTTGTTTTTTTTGTTTTTTACAAAAGATTGAAATTACTGAATGAAATTAACATCATACCATCAAAACCTTAAAAGCTATTACCGGTACTCTTGTGATGCATGGGCACCAAACAGGTTGTGTAAGGGAGGCAGTCCTTTCCTTTTCATTTATTTATTTCATTCTTTAAAAGAAATGAAAGGGGGCAGGAAGAAATAAAAACAAGTTATCTACCCCTTATCAATACAAAATGAATGACATCTCCAGGCATACTTACAAACATAATTTTACAATACGAAACTAAATTGATTCAGTCCCCTAATTTCAAATTAATAATAATTGCGCTTTTACGCATTTCTTAAAAATGCAAAAGGACTGCGATGTTTTAATTCGACTATTAAAATTGTTCCATAAACTGACGCCATGCATTTAAACACACCTTTCCTTTTGCTTTGTTGTTGTCTTATGCTGCGGAAAATAAACCGGTTCCTCTTAATTTGTAAATACTTTCTCTCTTTTTAAACCTGTTTTTTAGGCTATTTGGTGAAAGTTGGCAATGAGCTTTATACATAATTTTCAGGAGGCTATATTCATTGAATTGTTCCTTTTTCAAGTTTTAAAATGCTTCAGTACTGTATAGCAAGATCTACTGCTTGCCGTCATACACGTACGAATATGCAATTGTGTTTAATTGTGTATTTAAAAATGTACTTTTTGACAAAAATGGTTAAAATGTTAGAAGGTGCATGTTTTTTGTGCATACAGTAAATAGGTTAGGGTTAGGATAATAATTGTGTTTCTTTTCTCTGCTGCTTTTCATTCAAATTTAGCAAGTGAACGTAAACATGTCTACTTTTTCTTTTATGTAATGTACTCAATTTAACAAACGAGTACATTTCAGTCCTACTTGTATCATTGTGTAGATCTCAAAACTGTGATGAAAACACAAGCATCACTGATATTATAAATATTTACTAAAATACCTTTGACCTCGTCATGGCTGATGTCAGCCGTTACCAATTCATTTCCGGTTTTCAAGCTTGCGTTTACGATGAAGCTGTTGTCTTATTTTATCTCTGGACAGAGGTGGGCCTTCCGTCAGTACTGACAAGACGCCCGTTTTGCTGATGAATCATGACAAACAAAAAAAAAAGTGGGTGTGGAAGTGGTGCTACCCTGTACTGTAGGTGGCGCTATGCACAAAGAGACAACAGAGCCAACAAGAAAATGATCCGACACATGAAGCAACATCTACAATGGGATGGTTCAAAGCTAAGAATAATAAAGTTGCCAAAGTATGGCCAAGTCAAAGTTCAGACCTGAATCCATTTGAGAATCTGTGGAAAGATCTGAACACTGCTGTTCACAACCACTCTTCATCTAATGTACCTGAGCTGGGCTGTTTTGCAAGGAAGAATGGGCAAATATTTCAGTCTCCACAAAGAGACAAATCCCAAAAGACTTGCACTGTAATCGCAGCAAAAGGTGGTTCTATAAAGTATTAACTCAGAGGGGGATGAATTGCTTTGGTTTTTATTTGTTAAAAAAAAAAAAAAAAAGTTTCAAATGTCGTCAAAATTTTGTTCGGCTTCACTATTGTCTGTCACCAACTTCAATCCCTGCACCTGAGCACTGACAGGTGGACGTGCTCACCAGTCGACCACAAGGCCGGACTGAATATTTGGATCTACATGTATATATTTATCATTTGCATATGTTATTTACACCTTAATTATAACATTAAGGTGTGACCTAACATTTAGTCTTTGAATTGAGTTTTATTTATTCATTCATTCATTCATTCATTCATTCATTCATTCATTCATTCATTCATTCATTCATTCATTCATTTATTTATTCATTAAGTTAATTAAGTTGACAAACATTGCCGTAAATGTCCAACGAAGTGATTCAAAAATTCACAACAGTTTTTTCAACACTGTTTGAGACGAAATATGAGAAAACATTTATTTCAGCGTGAGCTGCTTCAGTACACAGAAACATGCACGTGTAATGAGACCAAATAGAACTGCAAACGTGATTTAAAAATATTACTTCTAATCACAAACAGCTTTTGAACAAGCTCATACAAAATGTCTTCGAAATGTGAAAATGCGCCCGATGTACATACAAAAATGAATGTATGTACCCTCTGAATGTGCTGGATTTGTTTGTCCATCCGTCCTTATGCAGGCTGCCCACTGATTCCTCTCTTGGCATTCACCGCGTGCCTTAATCGTTCTCGTGTGCAATCAAGGTCCACTGTGAACACAAGGAGCGGCATCTTTTACAGCGTCCGTTAGCATGGCAAGCACGTCGGAACACATGAGGATCGTTTTCAGACGCGCATCGCCCGAGCAGTCTGCAATATCCTCTGCGTTTTATTTGGACAAAGCGTCGAGCGAGCAGGCAGGCGAATTCTCTTTGCCTCCTCACGCATTCGGGCTCCATTTTCTGGAATGCAGGTAATTAAAGGGCCCTTCCCCTCGACCCCCACTGACTGCATGACGCGCATTGTCCCACGGCTGGCACCCGGTGGCTCGCCGCCGCGTTCCGACGTGACCCGGCCGTCTCTGCAAGTCTGCGGCTGCGTGATGCGCTGACCGCGGTGCTGAAGAAGTGGACGACGCGGTGGAAAGAACAAAGAAAAAACATTAAATAGAGTTAGCGTAGAACGCTAAAGCGTACGTCAACGTCGCCGCCACGTTGGATGTGTCAATGCGGCTTCAGTCGAATTCATTTGCTGCTAATATGTGAAGCACGCTCATTCCAACATTTTCTGCCCCTCCCATCCCCCCACCTCAATATATTTCTGCGGGCGCATGAAATGCATGTGGGTGGGCGGGGTCAATTATTGTCTCTACCCTACAGACAGTACTTACTTTGCTCCATACAGTTGATGCTGCTGTTCTCTATTCACGCAGCAATGCCGCTCCCAGTCAATACAGTAGTCTTGAATGGCTTTTGCGACAACCGCTGCCACGTACAGGTATTACCATAGACAACATTTATGGCGCATGCACGGACGTTTGGCATCGAACGGACAACCCGTTTCAACAGGTGCCTGCAATAGAAACAAAATTAAAAAAGGAAAAGAAAATCGATGTTGAATTTAAATGTCTCAAAAGTTGGTGTCTCCCGCGGTTTCCCATATGCAACCGGTTCAAATGGATCTTTGAGTTAGCCAAGCTGGCGGGAATGTGTCCCTCCTTCTCTGCCATACTGATTTCGCAAAGGATGGTCTGAAACCACAACGTACGAAAACAAAACCTCCAATCTCCGTGAACTGTGATCAATCAGTCGTCACCAACATTTTGTTGACATCTCTGCTTAAGCGCACATGAACATGTGGCGCAACGAGTGTCGGTTGCTTTCATCATTTAATAAGCAATATATCGTATCAATGTTGAATTTTCGGCAAACTACTATGAGCCAAAAACGTTACCTTGAGAATTCCATCCAAGGAAAATCAAAACAAAAAATTTCAATAAAAGAGAAGAAGGCATGGTTCCAATATAAAGGTTTTATTTAAACATCAAATTAATACTTTGTGGAAGAAATAATATTAATTTGTTTGCCTCGGGCTTGGGGCGATATCGTGACCAAGTTCGGTATCAGAGCAAGCATTGATTTTGCAGGACACGGCCTCAATTTGCAGGACACATGGATTGAGCTTCAAAAGCTGTACGTGCACGCGCTACGCGAGATAGTTGGTCAACAACCTAATAGTGAGGGTTTCAAATTAGTGTTTAAAAATAGAGTCCGTGTGTTAAAGTGGTGTTTTCTCCCAGGGTTAGAGTTCCAGAGTAGGGTTTTAAACTAGGTTCAGGTTATAAAACACTGTTAGGGTTTCAAAGTAGGATTTTAAACTTTAGTTTGAGTTTCAAAGTAGGGTTCTAAACACTCAGTCGTGTTTTAAATTATGATTTTAAACCTGGATTTCAAAGCGGATGCAAATAGACATTGAATATAATTTATTTCAAAACAAGCTTCAAGCAAGCACCATTTTTTTCATCTCTCTCATCTCTCAAAGATATATATATATATATATTTATATATATATATGTACACACACACACACACACACACACACACACACACACACACACACACACACACACACACACACACACACACACACACACACACACAGTATTATTTTTTTCAATTGAAAGCTCAGAGGTCAACCCGTTGGGCATCTCCAAAGTAGAGGAAGATGGCGAGGCCGATGCAGTGGACGAAGGCAATGAGGTAGAACACTGACGCCCATGACTGGGTCACCTCAATCATGTAACCCGACAGCGACACCATCAGCACACCTGGGCGACACACATAACTCAATTACACTTCGAATTTCTCTCTTGAAAATGACATTTAGCACAATTATAGATACTCCACGCCTCAAAACACTTACACATATCTTAAATCGTCTTCATCCACTGAAATGAATTGCCTGGGAAAATTTCCTTTCCTATCCTCTCCTGGTGAGATGAACCAGAAGTACTTGGAGGATAGGTTTGTTCGAATTGTATAAACGCTTGGGAAAGGCCTGGATGCACACTGTAGCAAAAGGTACTCCTGGCCAACCTTTAAGAAAGGCGATTACCCACAATTCTTTAGGGCAGAAACAAGAGAGCAATGTAGTGGAGAGAACACGCAAAGATGCTTGTGTTTCATGCTCAAGACTTTAAAAATAATGGGAAGAAAGTAAACACCCATTTAACAAATGGAATTCAAATGTTTTGTGGATAGTCAATGAAACCACGAAATATCCATTTAAAGCAAAAGGAAAGAAGTGGTCCTACACAAACAGAAATAAAGCTAGAAACATCTTTCCATCACGTATTAGAGAATTTCAAAAGCAACGAAAAACATAATCAGTCATCCTTGACAAAACATTCATATCTGTATCTTTTTCATTTAATTATTAGGCTCATACTTTGCAGGCTCTTTGCAAGCTAGAGACTTACATCAGCAATACTCGTCATTGCCCAACGACATCATTTCGGAAGAGTGGAGTCAAATTCATTTGAAACAGTGCCATCCTTTCCTTTGTTGGAAAATAAGCACCCTTTTCATCTCCACTTAACCCGATGGCATCATCCAACAAAAGTGGCATAAAGGTTCGGAGATTGGACTTTCCGAAGAGGCCCTCGAACACTTTGGAAAAAAGAACTTCAGGACACAACCTCTTGAAGTCCTGAATGTCAAAACAAACCAAAACGAAAGCCTTGGAAAGAAGAAACAGAAGCTCAAGGCTCGAATGTAAGAAAACATCACTTTTTAAAAAATTCTAATCTTGGTTTTCACGCCATTCGATAACTAACTGAAGACGTCTTCGACGGTACCGATTTGCAAATAAAGTCAAGCAGCCGTCTAAAAAAAACATCGTCTCATCATTGAGCACAGAGACAGCAACGCGATGCATAGGCCAGTTTCAAGACCGTGTTTTGTTCTCAACTCAACTAATTCACACATTTGACTGCGTGTTAGGAAAATGAATACACGTTGAGCATACGTACCCGTGAAAGCTCCAAGCATATTCATGAAGCCTAAAACACAAAAATAAGACAAATGAATACGTCAAATAACTTCTTGAGCCGCTTAACGGTGTTTACCTTGTTGCAAAAAACAGGACGTCTCAAACGGCTCAGGTCCAAAAAGAGATTTTTATGGGGGGGGTTTCTAAATACATGATACACGTTAGAACATAATTGCTGAAAACTATGTGGAGAACTATGTGGTACTGAATTGTGGCGATACTTCAGTTTTAAGATTTTGGGCATTTTTGGTTAAAATTGAGCCCAGTAATGCACTTGGGGTGTCCGGCATAAGTCGCCCCTTTGCCACTTTGGAACAATGTGCCGTTACGCAGCACATTTGCGACAGCCTTTTTCCGCATGACTGCTTCTGAGCAGCGTTTTATTAGTTCAAGAATTTTCATTATAGTTTGGTTTAATTTTCAATTCGTTTTCAGAGAAGGGTTGTTCATTTCTATTCGTTTAATTGACAAGTAGGAAAACAAAAGATAATTTCGCTTCAATTACACTGGTGGACCGTGTCAAAGTTTTCATCAGCGATGGTGAAACTTGTCCCCAAACATATTTTTGAGATTGATTTAAAAATTGTCTTTCCTGTTTTTCGTTCGTTTTCGGTCACTATGATGACATGATGGCATTGGAGAGCCTCGTGTTCAGCCATAAGTGTGTGCACTCAAGCACGAAGAGAGGGAGATGTGGGGTGGGGCGGGGGTTTATTCTATCATTTACTGTATTTATGCATATTTATTATTATTTTGTTTTCAAAACTTTTTTTAAAGTATGATTTGACAATCAGTGGGTGATCAGGGGCTTCATGCTGACATGCCACTTTAGAGCGCCTTGTTGTTGTGCTGTGGAAAAGCCCTGCTACAACCCGGTGTGATATACTGTACTTTTTTCCAAGCGCCAGAGGTTTTTAACAGATGTAATTTGGTTGCTCAATCATGTAGGTGTGTGTAGGCATCAATTGAAGCCTCAATTTACATACCGGTACTTGACCGTTTATTTAAATCCTCGGCAGTCATTGCGCAATAATTCTGCAGACCCCCAGGTTCCGACTCACGGGCCCAGTTTGAAAAACACTGGCTTAGAGTCACCGAGCCGACACGTGACACATTCATCCATCAAGATGTCACAAGGAGCCACATGCTCCACTCACCAAAGAGGGCACCGGCCCGTGAAGGAGTGAGATCCTGCACATTCACAGATGCACCACTGCAATGCACGAAAAGTTATCAGTGAAACACAGCATGATCTGGCACACAGGTAAAACATACCGTATTTTCACGACCATTCGGCGCACCGTATTGTTGGGCGCAGTCTCAGTAACGGGTGCTATTTCTGTGTTTGACACATACACAAAACGCACTGTATTATTGGGCGCAGCCAGGCATGGTAAAACATACGCCAGCTTAAACATACGGCATGCATGCAGGCACGCTAAAAACACGTTTTTAAAAAGGCAACGGAAGCAAAACTGAGTTCGGTTGTACTTTATTTAGCCATTTTACAATGTACTCACGTTTTTCTCTTCACCTCTTACACGCCCACCCTTCACTCATTGGCGACTGGTACCTGCTAGGGGCGCGCTTTTAGCGTCCTCTTACACGCCCACCCTTCACTCATTGGCGGACTTCCGCCAGCCCTGTTGTCACTCACGTCCCGCCTTTTCTCTATATAAACAGCGTGTCGGCCAGAAGCGCTCTCAGCTCATACACAAGACGCTCCACATTATAAGGTGTCCTGTCCATTTTGGAGAAAATGTAAGACTTTTAATGGCGCCTTATAGTCGTGAAAATACCTGAATTTTTCTTTTGAGTGGGTAAGTAAAAACAACCAACTGAAATAACGTGGTTGCACAAATGCGCACATCCTCTTATGACTGGACCAGAGGGTTCCTCGAGAGCCATATCCTGCCTGTTTTTGATCTCTGCCGACTCCAACATACCTGATTCAATTGATCATGCTCATTTCAGGCTTCTACAGAGCTGATCGTTTGACTCGATGTGCTGAAGTCGAGAGAGATCCAAAAAAGGCAGGATATGGCTCTCGAGGAAGCGGTGTCCCCTACCCTTGGACTGGAACAAACTATACTGTACTGTACAGTCCACCAAATAAAAATATCTGTATAGTGATTAAAGTGTAGGGATGAGTGATCATATTCTAATACATTCACATATTCCCTACTCCCTAATCACTATTTAGGCATTTTTATGGAAATATCTAGTTCCACTTTATAACAATCCCTGTAGGGATTGCGCGAACAGCTTGACTCCATTTGAAGACCAAAACAATGTTTATGCATCTGACCACAAACAACTTTTTCCACAATATTCAAATTTTCAGAGAGTTCTTCATCATTTGTACATACCAGCTGGTGAAGGAGAGTGCAACCATCGCAGCAGAGATGCAGATGACGGCGATGGGAAAGGACACCTTGACAGACAGCGGCAAGACAAAAGCGCTGGACACGCCCATGGCGATGAACTGAGGGGGGCCAGACGTGCATTTTAAAACGTGACAAAGTGCAGGCGACCATCGAAAGCAACTCATATGAGGAGCACACTGCTGTGATTGCAACAATAGAACATACGCTTACTTGCATGGACTTTCTCACAAACGCGACACTGTATCCTTGGCTGATGAGCGAATCGGAGAGATATCCGCCACAAAGCGCCGCCGGAATGGCAGCCGCCCAAGGGAACACATTGTACACCCACATCTGAAAGCAAAGCCGGGCGATGGGCCGTCAGGGTCATTGGCGCAAACATAGTGGATGCCCTCTGGGCCGGTAGGAGAACACGAGTACCGTGGCATGGGGATATTCTTCATGGAAGTATGTCGGCATCCATGAGAGTAACGTGTAGGATGTGCCGCATGTGCACAGGTGAGCCAAGATCATGGCCCTGTGTCAAAGCACACAACAACAAACAGGTTCATGTATGTTTCATGTGAGGATGTATGTGTCATTATCTGTCTTGTGGTGATTCGGTTTTGATTAGATTTTAGTTTCATTGTGTTGTGTTTGTCTTCTCTTTTTTTTTTGTCTACATTTGTGGCATTAGATTATCGGGCCACCTGTGCTTGTCATCTTGGTCACTTATGTCTTCCAATCTGACACTTATGTCTAGTCCAAGTGTTCCTCATTGTCTTCTCACTTGCTTGTATTTAAGTTTCCTTTTTTTTTTGGTCCTTTTCAGTTCAGTGTGTTTTAGCAGTCTCGGTCTCATGTCAAGTATTTTTCATGGTGTGTCTTTAGTTACTTTGAGCCTTATTATTTGGATTTCTGCCGATTTCACATTTAGGATATTTCAGAGTAGCTTATTTGCCCTTTGATTTTGAAAGTAAATTGTTTTTGGAGGACTTGCTGCTTACCTGGATTTAGGTCCTAATCCAAACCAAACGTGACAGCATAGAAAAGCCCACATTTATTAAAAGACGCACTATTTTGCTTTATTGCACATTTGTTTTGCTACCTGCCCACGACCCATCCAAAATGGCTCTGCGACCCATTTCTGCGTCCTTATCCACCAGTTGAGAATCACCGGTCTCGAACGAACAGGGGTGGGCGTGTCCAGTCCTCAAGGGCTGCCGTCCTGTATGTTTCAGACGTTTCCCTCCTCCAGACGCCTGATTCAAATGACCAGGATCGTTATCAGGCTTCGCAGGGCTTGCTGATGAGCAGATCATTTAAATCGGGTGTGTTGGAGGATGGAAACGTCTAAATTATACAGGGCAGTGGCCTTGAGGACCGGAGTTGTCCACCCCTGGGCTAGAGTGTCATCCCCGACACTGCCATCTAGCGGTGACTTGACATAAATCCAAAATAAGACGACAGAAGTGCAGTCCAAGGAAAAAGTATCTCCTTCCATTCATTGTGATACGTATACAGTATTTTTGACATTACATTCTAATATAGAGTACAAGCACTGATATATACACAAATTTTACTGCAATACTATTATAACGTGTAACCCATCCGTACCAGACGCATGGTTTTTTGAAGAGGCTCAGCAGATGTGTACATGCAAAACTCCTTGATTGGGAGTCATCTCTTCCTTCTTTCTGCTTTGGATAAGCTTTGCCTGAAAACATCATATGTCAAATATTTTACCGTTTGAAATGGTGTCACATGATAATTAAGTTAAATGAGTTTACTGTTAAGCACAAAAAAAAACCCCCAGCAGCGAGTGGAGTAATTTTTCAGGTAAGCATAAATTATTGAACGGTATACTTTTAATTATTTTGCCTTTATTGGTAACCACGATGAATTTGAAATAAAGCCCTCAATGTGATCATTTAAAAGGGCTCTCCATTTGTCATTTACATCTCGATGTTAATAGGATGAAATAAAATCTGGACTTCTTTTGATCAGAAACCCAGAAATCTTCAGTTTTCAACAACAACAAAGGAAGTGACCTGGTCTGCCGTTTGCTTTTATTTTCCTTTCACGTTAAAAAATACAAATAAAAAAGTGCAGATTAAAAACTGCAAACTCCCCCTTTAAACACTTTCACAAAACTATTTAGTCACAGACGCAAATTCAAGAAAACACAATAGTTGAGAGATGCAAAGATGCCGTCGTGAATACTGTACGCACCTTTCAGAAAACACTGCCACACAACAAGCGCCCAGAATCCAGACAGAAGACCAACAGCATAGAATACACTTTCCCAACCATACCAGTCCAGCAGTACGGAGCCCAGCAAGCCTGCCAACAGGATTCTGAAAGCACCGTCCAGAGGCATCACATGGTACACATTTTGCATCTTACGCATGTTGAGCAGCATGTGCACGTGCGTGTGCGTGTGTATGCAGGCGGGGTTGTGTGTGCGCCGCATACCCAAGAGAGCTACCACTCTGCATGATGCTGTTTAAAAAGCTCTTCTCCCCTTCCGGTGCACGCTGCGCGATCAGACTGGCCAAAGATGGGAAGAATACACCTAGAAAACAACAATGGACATTTAGATCGCATGCGGAGTGGTAGCACCAAAAGAAGCCCCTCTAACACGATATATTCCTATAACCGGGGATGGGCAGGTCCCGATAGCAGGTATCAGTATCGGGCTGATACCAAAATATCAGTAACTTATGAAGGATGCCAATAATAGCCAGCAATACTATTAGCACCTGGTGGCCGGGCCTACAACCACGGGACCTGGCCGGGCTCAGCCCCAAAAGGGTTCACCATCTGTGGGAGGGGCCAAAGGGGTCGGGAGTCCTTTGAGCTGGGCGGTGGAAAAAGCCATGGACCTTGGCGGTCGGATCCCCGGCTACAGAAACGAGCTCTAGGTACATGGAATGTCAGGAAGGAGCCTGAGCTGGTGTGTGAGGGAGAGATGTTCCGATTTGATATTGTCGGACTCGGCTCCACCTCCATTTCACTGAGGAGGGGTTGGACACTTTTCCATTCTGAAGTTGCCCACGGCGAGAGGCGCCGAGCAGGTGTTGGCATACTTATTGGTCCACGGCTTGGAGCCTTTCCGTTGCGGTTCAGCCCGGTGGACAAGAGAGCAGCCTGCCTCCGCCTACAGGTGGTGGGCCGGTCCGGACTTTTGTTTGTGCCTCTGCACCAAACAGAAATTCAGAGTACCCACCCTTTTTGGAGTCCTAGGAGGGTGTACTATACAGAGCACTCCGTCCGGAGATTCCCTCATTCTGCTGGGGGACTTCAATGCTCATGTGAGCAATGACAGTGAGACCAGGAAGGGCCTGACTAGGAGGAACGGACCCCCACCCCTCCCCCACTACCTCCCCATTCGAACCCAAGGGTACTTGCTTTTTTTCGTGGTAAGAGAATAAAGTGTATTTGAACAACCACTACAGCAGGTGTCAGTGCCGCTCTCATTGTGAAAATGTTTGCAGAGAGTATGAGCTCAAAGGTCATTGGGTTTGTTTGCACCAAGGATGCGCACACAGCACAGTGACGGAGATAATGAAGTGCAGTGGACAAAGAGAGACAAAGAGTCACCATGGAAAAATATTTAAAAGGGATGAAAAGAAAGGTGGAGAGAGACTAAAAAAAAAAAAAATAATGCCAGGAAAGTTATTCTTTGTTGTTAAGTTTATCTATTTTCGGTACAGAGTTTGAGGGATGTGAAATATTTTCTTCTTCCTAGAGGGGACGTAACAGAAACTAATGGAGACACACACCCATAACGTCGGCATGTCCACAAACAGAGTGGATGCAAAGTCTACGCCTCCCTGTTAGTGCCAAGTTTTTTGTGATATAAAATAACGGGACCGACATAAATCATTTCCATATATTTTCTACCATAAACGTGACCGAAAACTTGTACAACGCAACGGATTAAAAAAAAAGGTTTACAAGAAGGGTGGTGAAAATAAACAACCTAAATGATATGATTGCAACCCCCAAAAAAACAGACCTCTACCATGTCAGCAGATGCATGTCCAATTCCCCATTTCAAGCCTCTAGCACCAAACTGGATTTGTTTAATACCAACACAGGCTCACTTCAGTCTGCCTTGTAGTAATATGACTATGTGCTGAAACCGCCCATTCTGTCGTAAATCTAGATTGCTAAAATTGTTCAGATAGGTCACCTTGCAGTATTCCCATGAAGACTCGGGCCATGGTCATGAGAGCCAGGGTGCGAGAGCCAAAGTGGGCCAAAGCTGGCGTGCTGGCTGTGACCACCGCCCACGAGATGGCTGAGAAGAGCAGGACTCGCTCCCCTCCAATTCTACAAAATAGAACATTCAGCGTCAAAGTCAATTGAAACCTTGATTTAACCAGAAAAAACAAACAAACACTTTATCAAGGGTGGAAAAAAAGCCCCAACTGAGTGGGTCTCAAGCTCATTGCAGAGGAAAAAGAACATGTAACTGTGAGTACTGTTATATTGAATTGCAAAATGTGCTGCTGCTCAAATATCTGTTTCTTAAATCCTTATATATGCAGTTCCAATCATGTAAAATACTGTATGCATTGTGTAATTCTCCTTCTTTGATGTTTGCTTTTAGAGTAAATTTGTATTGGGAGTGGAATTAAACAGCTTCGAGCCTCTGTTCAGAAGAATTGTTGACTACGGAGCATATTTTCCTGTGTGCTTAAGTCAGAAAAGGTGCATTTTCTATTCGGGCTCCAGTGCTCTGCAATGACCTACCCACGGACATTGGAGCCGCTACCGCAGAAGAAATGTTTCAAACACGATTGAAGACATCTTCATATACTCTCGCCTTGAGCTGAAATACATGTTAGCTTGTTTGAGTGCCGCTTCTATTCAGGCTCCTGGCCCCTCATTCTCGGCTTGGAAGGGGCTCACTGGATTCTGTGCCCACTGACAAGATCAGAGGTGGACCACTTCCTCGGAGGTGCTGCTATGGAGATTTCAGCATTGACCAATTGAGATGGGACCCACATCATCAAAGGCATCTTCCTGCAGCGCTTCATCTGATTGAACGGACTTTCACACTAACTTGAAACATCGTACAGCATCATGTTATGAGTTAAATGTTGCCCACTCCGCATCCGTGGCAGCATGGTCGTGCTGGAAAGGGGATTCCCCGATTAATGGCCTCTTCTCATTGTTTCTAATTTTTCCCTAGATGTTTTCTTTTTGGGGAGTTTCTCCTTGCCCTCCTGGGGGTTGTCAACTGTGGGCATGTGAGGCCTTTTGAGACTTTTCTGTGATAAAGGGCTTTATCAATAAATTTGACTTGGCTTTTTGGCTGTGCAGATTCTTCCATTGACTTAAACCTTCAAGCGCCAACGTATGAAACTTACAACAAACATTTACAGTATGCCTTTATCTGTAACCATTTCCAAGCTAACATTTTGGGAAATACCTTAACTGGCTGTCTTTTCTGATTAAAAAAAAAAACTCTGGCGACTCAAGGTTGAAGTGTGTCACTTTGGCACTTTGATGAAATGTATGCACTCTGGGTGGTGCAACCTTCAAATGGGGGCCTTCTCTGACAAATTGATGAAAAAAAGATCCGCACCAGCTGACTTTTTTTCCATCACCTGCGAGGAGCATTTCCACATTTTGACGGTTGCATGGAAGCGCCGAGCATAAAGAACCGCAGTCATTGGCCGTGCGTTATAGATTTTGATTTGTGTGAATTTGATGCACCACTCGCGCAGTCCGTTGCTTAGCAACCTGATCAACTCTCGGTGTGCGCCGTCTCCCAAGAATTCTGTTCTGAGCACGGCATTCTGATTACATGGCTATATTGGATTTATTAAAAAGTGAATGAGAAAACACACACTCCTTCAAAGTAGCCTGTAGATGAGCCGCGCACACTGCCGATAATCTCCCCGGACCTACAGTGTGAAGTTACTTTCGCATTTAAAGTTTGACATATTTTGCACATAGAAAACGCGATGGAATTCGGGTCTCAGGAAAATCCCGTTCTAGAAATTAGCGCCATCCTCAGACTTTACATACATTTTTGGTGGTTGCGCATGTATTTCCAAGTTGAGTGTGTCAGAAGCTGAGACGAAGAAAGTGCGCAAGGAAGGCGTGTACGAAATTGACAAAAAGGCGCAAGCGGGAGACTATGCCCCCATTTGCCAATCTTCTGCTTGTTGTGAAGTGAGTTGAGTTGACCTCACTGCCACCACACCGAGCTCGTATCTCAAGTTAGCACTCTCAAGTCAACGCAAAAAATAAAAACATTGATTGAATGTCAGCTTGTGTCTTGGAAAACTTCAGTTGTATCTCAAGGCAGCCCCGAATCACAAATCTGACATCCTCGTTATGTGTGCCTTTGGAGCTCTCCCAAACCAGGAGTAGAGTTTAACATTTGAGGCAACGTGACTATGACAAACCCTTAGCACCTTTGAAGCACATACCTCAGGTCAAATGTTTGTGGATAAATCACATACAATATTGCCGTTGGGATTATGAGTGGTTCCCTGGACCCCAAAAGTGTGTGAAGCCTGCAGAAGTGAGCCAAGTAGAAAGACTTGCTTGTCACTCGCATGACCACCCAGGATCTGAGTGCACGAGTAGCCCCAGAAGAATCCACCCAGGGCCAGGCCAGAGTCGATCTTGTTCCAGCGGAACGTGGCTGCCATCGCCACCGCACAAACGGGCATCGTCATCCGGGCACAGTACAACAGGCACGTCCCCACAAACAACACTGGCATCCATTTGCGGGCCTCTGCTCTGTTGTTGGCAAATAAAAACATTTTTGGACTCTCAGAAAATCTCACAATCGGTGATGTCGGTCACACACAAAATGTGCACATGCGTCACTACAGTACTAATCCAACGGATGACTTTTTCAGTCAGGTCGTCAGGCTACAGTTATCCTTCAAAATAAACGTTACTAAGCAGAACATATTTACTTCAACTTGACATCAGTATTGCAAGTACTGGTACCTTCCCCCGCCAATCTCTCCCAAACGCATTTTGCATGCAACAAAAATATTCGTTACTGAATAAAATACAGGAGGACACTGGCACTCAACAAACAAGGGTACGTTACGCAACACGTTCTGAAAGGGAAACGGCTTGAACATCGTGAGGCATCGGGGGAGTCTTCAACTTCACATTCGCCTCTGAGGGAGTGACATGTCATGTTCTTTGACGACTCACGTAACATACAATATAAGCAGCAAGGGGGGGAAGGAGAGATTTGCGTTTTCAAGCTGGAATTACAGTCATTATTTTAAGTTTGTGTCTGCTAAAAACGACGGCGCTATGTGCTGTCGACAGCGTGCTATCTAGCTTCAATAACTTTATATCTTTATGTCCATGTTTTTGTTTTTTGGGGGACAACAAAAACATGGACATAAAGACATAAAGTTGTCAGTAAGTAAGCGAGATGCTTTTTAAAGCAATTCATCTGTAAAGTAACGACGTTCCTTTTTAAAGGTAACTGTGGCGACGCTGCTCACAATCCAGATACAGTAGAGCAGAAAACTATTGTCGATGCAAGTGAACTTGATTAAAGCGCATCTCACCTGGGCCACAGATGTTTGCCTTGCGGCTCCTCTGAAGTGTTGTTGGCAGAGCAGGCATCGCGCTCCAAGAGAGGAATGGCAAAGTCATTTGAACCATTTCCCAGCATGTGGTTTTGTGCCATTTAGGAAATGGTGGTGTCTTCGGTCCTCCGCCCAGAGTAGTGCGCTGCCGTCACCCGATCGCAGGCAAACAAGCTAGACGAGTAAAACGTGTTAGAACAAAAACCCTGAAAAAGCGGTGGTGCGATCAAGAGTGACGTCAGAGGTATTTGGAGGCAGTTGTTGAATAGGGCGTGTGAGAGAGAGAGAGAGAGAGAGAGAGAGAGAGAGAATGAATGAATGAATGAAGTGCTTAAATGGGGTAGATGAGTCAATGCTCCAGAAATTGAGACAATGACAACAGGAGCCTGCACTATTTGGGACATTTTTATTACTCTTTAGAGGCGAAAGCAAAAATGCAACTTCATTTTGTTCTAGTTGGTGGCTGCCCAACAGACGGTGCAACATTTAAATGATACGCGTTACACTTTTCACCACACAGCAATCCGATTCTATTCGTCAGCTGGAATGCAATCGTTCACTGCCAGCCAGATCTGCAACAATTAATTACTCAAAAAGGAATCATTATCAAATTAACCGACAACCATTTTAATAATTGATTCATTGTCGAGTGCTCTTGACGAACATCAAAGTGTCCAAATGCTCAGCTTCTCAACAGGGAATATTTTTAAGATTTCTCCGAAATTCATATCATGATAGTAGCCCTTCCCTTTGCATGAATCAGGAGCCAAGAAGTCATTTTCAGTTTTAAAAAGGTTCTGGGTACAACTGTACGTCACTCCTTCTCACGCGATACTGCTTCATTGGTGGTTGTTTGATTTTGTGTAATCAGTAGACACTCAGGACTACAGGAATTGGAGACTATTTACTGTTGAGAGATGATTAATTTAAGAACTGATTCGACTGTTCCTTGTTACATCTGTAGATAAAAAGTCAACCGCAATTGAGACATTGGGCTCGTAGAAGTCCGAAAAGCAAAAGGGACAGCAGCTACATGGACGGCCCACCGAGACACAACAGAATTGGAGAAGCAAGACATTGCCCATCGACACAGGTGGACAGAATTTTTGACGGCCCTCCGGTAATAACACAGAAATAATTTGAATCCGACAAAAGTAAATGTACTGAAACGAACCAATACAAATTAGACATTGCAGTTGAATTGTGGTTGACCTGATTTTTTTTTTCAAAAACAAAAATGATGCCACCAAAACCAAGGAGCCAAAAGCCACAGCTGAAAACACCCAAGAATGTCCAAGAGCAAGACACTGAAACAACAAAATCCACAGCAAGCAGTTGCTCTTTGTTGTTGCGTCATTGAGTAGATGCGACAACAATCCCGTTTGCAGCGGAATATCCAGAACCGTTTCAGAACATTTATTTTCATCATTCTTACCTCGAAATTATGAAATGCGGAAATCCTATGTTTCATCTCATAGTGCCCTTTCAAATTTGAGGTCTTTGTTGGAGCTTTAACCTACTCTGGCGACATCAGCACATTGGTCCTGTCCTGGTTGGAGGAAGAAGAAAGGCACATCTTTTCTGTCCGTTCTTCGAACTGCTAATTTTCACTGTTGACTCTTCTTTGAGCAGGCAGTACTGAACACTGACAAAATGTATTTCTTGCAGCAGGCAAATTGGACCAAGCCCATGTGGAACAGGGAATAGTGCCGCCTTGAAATGCCACGGCAGGACATAGACGACCAACGGGTTGGTCCACGGCGCAATGCGCTGCACTTATTGCAATTTGAAAATGCTTCAACGCAATTATCTGTAGGCTAAGCCAGAGAACTAGGAGCAAGTCGTACCAGTTTATTGGTGGACACTTTGAACTGAAACTTGTTGCCCCGAGAAACAGCAAATCAAAGGCTCGAGGAGGCTCAGAAATAATCAAGTTGTACTGTTTTACTCTAAATTGAAGGCCACATTTTTGTTAAAGGCGCCGTCACACTAAACTGTTCCCGAAAAAGGCCAGAACCCGCCTCCAAACATACAATCAGACTGACATGGCCATTCCAACAAGACTGGGCATTTTGGATTGTCTTTTTGAGCAAATCCTGTCACCATTGATAATTCCAGTGATTAGTGAGTTACTGTAGTTCCTGTCATTCACTCAGTTCTCTAAGGCGTAGAAAAAAAAGTAGTGTGTTTCCGGTAACCCGACCGACCGAGAATTTCTACCTCGAAGAAAAACTTTACGGTCGGCATTTTTTTTTCAAACCTTCTACATTTTTGTGTAATAATAATAATAATAATAATAGTACATTTCATTTTTTAAGCGCCTTTCAAAACACTCAAGGACGCTTTACAATCAAAACAAGAACAATAAAACCACAGACAAAATTATAAATAATAAAAGGAAAGATGAATTTAGAGTGTATACATTGGTGCAAACTCTCGCGATATTCACGTTGCATCGTTTGCCCTGTCGTCTGTCAACAACATTGAATCATGGCGGCGGCCACGATCTCCGACAACAGTTTAAACCGCGTTTTGTGTGTTGCAGTCACATGCTCGCACCATAATATTAAGAAAATAGCATCCACTGCTGTATCGAAAAGATTCAACGAACTATTTGACGAACACCACGGGCCGTCTAGGACGCGGGACACAGAGGTAACGAGATGGCTGTAACACCCAGCCGCTGGGAACCCAAAGGCGGAGAGCGGGGTTTCAATTAGTGGCGATTGCTCGGACTGCAAGGGAAGCTCGGCTTCCCTAAAATGTCAAAGAATAAGTGATGAAATATATGAATGTAAATTTCATTGTGTGTACATGTCATTGACTAAATATGCGCTACAACGTGCTCCACTTTTGTTCCGAATCAGCTTCTTCTTACTGGTTACGACGCGACTCCCTTCTCCTTCATGCCGCAGCTTCGCTGTGCTTTAAACGGTGGACGCAGAGCGTCTAGTGAGTTCAGGGTAGGTTGTCCCAATGCGTTGAACGGAGACGAGTCATTGGATACAAGCTGGTTTTTGTCCCGCCCACGGAGTTCGGCGTCTCTGGGACTGGATGGCAGTGGGAGGGTACCGGACGCCAGGCTTTTCTGCATCAGATTGGATGATCTGTCTGAGCCTGTGTGCCAGTTCGATTGACATTGAAATGAGCCAATCACGAGCTTTTAGTGATTGACGTTGAAATGAGCCAATCACCGAGCTTTTAGTATAGGCATCCGTGCGAGCATTTTTTTCAACTCGCATTCTGTTCCGAGTTGAGCTGGAGACTTCTCCTAATCATTTTAGCGACACTCTTTGTTGTAAACAAACAACTAGCGACAAATTAATCTTTTATTTCTGGTGGGTTTTATTGTAGTTCCTATAGTTGTAGGACACTAATTAAGTACCGGGAAAAGACGCCTTGTTGGTATGACAGGATCACAGATCATTTTCTTGAAAAGGAACGGAGCTAGAGTAGAATTCGCGTATAAATAAACGGACGCATTTTATGATGTCGACCAAAATTGAGCTTCCCCTCTTTGACAGACGAGCATCCGGCACTGGTTTCAATGTCTCCTTGTTTTATGTTTTATGGTTATTTTGTTTACGTTTTTGATGGGGGAGGGAGGGAGAAAAAAATATTAAAAAAAAAAAACTTTGTCCGACCTACCGACCCTATGCTGAAATTTCATGTTACCGGAAACACACTACTTGTTTTTCTACGCTTAATCACTACAAAGGGACTTTCAGAAGACATTTCAGGGAACTATCAGAGGGTGCACAAGTTGAAACGGCCAAGCCAACCAAATCAGTGTTTTGACAGAACTCTTATCACTACAAAATCAAGACAAGAAAAATAAATGTTTCACAAAAGTCATGTTTATTTGCAAATCTGCTCTTAGAAATGTGGATTTAAAAGGGACGCAAGCACTCAATGTCTCCCAACTGTCAGAGCAAGTCTCTGGAAAGACAACACGAGGTTGAAAACTTACAGGACGGACAACTCGCAGCAAATTTGGCTTCCTTAAAATAAACAACGCAAACCAAAAGAGACAAGCGTGAGTGCTCTTTCCTTGCATGCAGTTAAGTGTGAAAACAATGACCATTAAAAAAGAAAAGTGAGGTTGGGCACATTTGATAGACTGGAAATGTTACCATTGATTGTTATGGATTACCAAAAGTCCCAATGTTGCAACTCATCATGACCACCGTTCAACAGAAACGAGGTTAAAACAAAGATACACAAATGAAGTATATTCAGTTCCACTTTATATATTTAGAAATACATTTAGAATCCATCATTTCTTTCTCTCTCTCTCACACACTCACACACACACACACACACACACACACACACACACACACACACACACACACACACACACACACACACACACACACAGGGGCTCAGTCTAAAATGTCTTCGCTTGTGTGTTTAACCCAAGGGTGTCAAACAAACGGTCCTCTGGGGATGTGAGGGGGTTCCCCAAACCGGCACGGGTGCTCGATAGCTTACTCAAGGCGATTTCGCTAGGCGAAAAAAAATTGGTGGTCATTTTGTCCACCGAAAGGTGCACTGAGAACCACTTTAATGACATTCTGAACTTGGCTGTTACTCAAGATTTGAGGCCTGACATTGATGCACTTTGGAAGGCTGTTAAGTCCAAATTACCCCATGGGGATAAATAAAGTTTCCTGAATCTGAAAGTAAGTTTCCGGAGCAACGCGAGCGTACACCACACGAAATGCTGCCGTGCCACTTGGGCACGATGAAGAATGTATTTTTGTGAAAATGAACACCTCCCTGTCGAAATATCTGAAGACGGCGAGTATGGCAACGCATCACTCGACTGCTTGAGTTGAAAAGGGGCTGGTTTGGTCGATCGCTTCTTTGTCGTTGGCATGCACTGCCACAACTTGAATGTCTTTTCATGTAGGGGACAACTGAGGGCGCTTGAGTTTGGACAGTGTGAGTCAGTTGAGTGTGACAAGATTTGCAGACGGAGGTTTGAAACTTACAAATATTTGAAAGTGTTTATCGAACAGTACGTATTTACCGGTAGATTCACATTGATCTTTACATGTTTAAATGATAAAACCTATTGAAATGTTGAAATTGCTTTTCTGTTCAGAAATTTCAAACTGCTCGTATGACTTGTAACACGATGATCAAAACTGGAAATCTTTTCAAACACATAAATAAATACTGGGCATTTTGTGGGGTTGTTGGTTTTAAATAGTTCATTTGACCCCGAAAATACTGGTCTGGCCCACTATGGGGGTGAATGTAGCCCCTGAACTCAAATGAGTTTGACACCCCCCCGGTTTGAACCTTCCCAGCTTTCACGCATTTCGTGACCTCTCAGGCTGCTCATCGCAATTTCGCTCTGATCAAATCACTTTCCGGCAATGCAGATAACTGACACAATAAATACTACAGACTCAAGGCCTTTTGAGAATAATATAAAATAGCATCTTGTATTTGTTGGTTCCAACATTAGTCTAAAAACTCAGCGTCTGTATTTAAATGTTACTTTGTAAATAGTACAGCAATTTACAGTCTTGTCTCGCCTCTATGACACAGGAATAACAAACGTAGCAATATTATTAGAGGTAATTTTTTTTTTTTACCATACAGTATGTACGCTGTTGCACAAATATAGATAGCAGGGTAAGCCAGTTTTGGGTATTCCGGTAGGACGCAGGCGTGACTTGTTTGCACAAAAAGCAACATGGTACCATGGAAAGCAGGTCAAGACCTGATTCACATTTTTAAACAGATTCCATTTTTCGAGCCACACAAGAGTAGTAAGCGCTATCGTGCTGAAAATGAATTTGAAATCAGAAGTCAAGAAAAATCGTGACAACCATTTAAAAATACACTGGTGCCTTGAGAAACAAGTTTAATTCATACCGTGACTATCCTCTTAACTCAAAACACATCTCAACTCGTCATTCCCCTTTAAAATAAACAGCAATGCCATTAATTGGTTCCAGTTCCCCCAATCACAAAAGGATTTTATTTCTAATCAATTTTTATTTTAAACAAGAAAAAAATCTAAATCTGTACTTTATACAAACTTAATTAGATTCAGGACATAATTAAATAGAATCTAAAGAATCCAACCGGTTTTGCAACATTTGTTTTGCTTCAATAAAATGGAAATTATGCTACTCCTTCTAATATGCAGCTTGGCCACCAAGGGCTGTAGAACACCCACACAGATAAATGACGTTGCAGTTATACAATTCTTTTTATCCAAATAATAAAGGCTAATATAAGACTGCCAGAATTATTTTATTGTCTGTCTACATGTGTTGCGCCACTGTTTGCATTAAAATATCCATTTCATAAAGTGCTGTTACACCGCGACAATTATGCTATTTGTTATTTGTTGTTTATGGTAATTTGTGGTTACTATCAAGCTAAATAGACTCTTAGGTAAAGCTATGTGGTTGTTTTGAATAACCCAGAGTTTGGCTGTCTGTTTTATATTAGATGCTTTTTCTGCCAAACTGTTACTTCCTGTTAAACAAATTGAGTCACCTGCCCACAAACAGGTTCCTATCTCAAATGTTTCCTTCCAGGTGAAAGCACAATAATAATAACAATGATGATGATAATAATAATAATAATAATAATAAATAGAAAAATCATCCAAATGACTGCTTGTATGTTGAAAAACTGGGTCACTCTCATCTCAAGGCACCTATGTATAGCGCCATGGTAACTTCGATGGTACTGTTTGAATGCAAAAGAGTCACGATGACCAAGTTCAGCCGAAAAAAAACCCTCAGCAAAATCTAGTTTAGCACACTATCCAGCTGCAACAGCCGCAGTTGATCATAAAATAATGGGGCCGACAAAGTCTGGTGTTTGGGCTCACTTGGGGTCTTCGATGGTTCCCGTACTCAAGTCAGTCATTTTCGGGTATTTCACTTTTTTCTGGTCCAGCTCGTTCTGCGCCCAGAGCAGTAACTTGAGGAGTTTGGCCAATTTGGGAGTGGACTCCCTGTTTTCATGGTCCAGTACAGCTTGGTTCACCTCGCTCCACACCTGTGCAGCAAACAAACATTTCTCATTTCCGTGTACTCTCACATTCAAATATTTGTTTTGTAGACAAAATAAGTACTTTTTCCTTCTGAAAAGGGCTAAATATACTTTACTATCCCTTTAATAATGAATGATCATCTGGTTTTCCTTTTCGAAAACATTTTATTCTTCAATTTAAACTGGGCTTATCAGGACATTATTTCCCTCTCTAGAAACAGTTTTTAGACAGATGATTGTGGTTGATGAGACAAAATGACATCAGAACCACAGTAGCCATTTTGCTGGCTAAAACAACTCACTTGAGTAGTATAGAAAAGAACATCTATCACGATATAGCCAATTTCATAGCACGATAATGATATACACAAACATATTGCCATTTATCCTACTAAAAGAATTATACAACACCCTCTGAGTGCTTACCTTCTCTCACTTTATTTTGAAATGAGATGAAACAGTCCTGTATGAAATGAGAAACTTGCCCAGTGCTGTTGCTACATAACATTATCAACACAATTGTCAACAGCCTGACAGTTTTGTAAGAAACATTTCCTTGAGGGGCCTAGCCGGGTTCCAGATTGCAATCCCATATTTTTTTATATGTATATATATATATATTTTTATATATATTTATATATATATATATATATATATATATATATATATATTCTCTGCCGCCTCTTTGAATCCCTCTTGAGTACAAGATATATATATATATATATATATATATATATATATATATATATATATATATTCGAGAGAGAGAGACAGAGAGACAGAGAGACAGAGAGACAGAGAGACAGAGAGAGAGAGAGAGAGAGAGAGAGAGAGAGAGAGAGAGAGAGAGAGAGAGAGAGCAAAAAACAAAATCAGCCTCTCTCTACCAAAATATAAAAGTTGATTTGAATAATGTCATGCTTTTCTTTTTATTGAATCAGAAACTGGAGATTTATTCATTGTGTAAGAGATAATTCTGGTGATATGTAAATGTTGGTCAACACAGCATTTTTGGAAAAGATAGCCGGTGCGAGTACCTTCTGCCGTTGCATCATGTTGAGTAGGTCTCCAAAGGGCGACTCCTCTGGGTTGTCGAAGGCCAACAGGGCAAGCGTTCTCTCCATCTCCGTAAGACACTCGCGGCTCTCCTCCCCCTGCTCGGCCAGCTGCGTCTGGGCAAACTCCAGCGCCAACTCTGTCTCCCTTAGCCGGATGAGCTCGATCAAATGTTGCTGCTGTGCCAGGGGAATGACACACAAGTGATGAAACAAAGCTGGATCATGTATGGCCTTGCATAAATAAAAAAAATAATAAATAAAAAAGAAGACAAATTGCTGCTAAGAAGCAGACAACATGTGCAAAAGAATGTTAAATTGTTTTTCTGTGAGAAAGGTGCGGCTAAAGGCAAGATTTTATATTAAGGCCATATTGCCCAGCCACAGTCATAAGTCAGGTTGATACTAACCACGATGGTAGCATTATTTGGTACATTGGATACAAACGTGTTAAATAAGATCACACATTTTCATGACTCATTTTGGTGCCACCTTACAATTTGCCCTCTGTTTCGTCTTCACGTCATGCAACCAACATGGTGCTTGTGTGCTGTACTCTCCTCCGGACATTGAATAAACGTCTCAAAAGTACTCTCCTTTCCCACATTTGAGGGCATTAAAGTATACTGTGAGAACCGATAAAAAGTGATCGCTATAAACTGCAGACTACCGCAGTGTAACGGTGATTTCTATTGAATTGTATGTAAAAGCAAGCACTGCTGATATGAAATACTGACATTGTGATACGGTTTTCACCCGTATTACACAGCTCTAGTATTAAAGATGAAATTTATTGCTCGTGTTTATTAAAAAAAATAAATAAATACATGGGAAGAGGGACTTGGAAATACAATCCCATATAAAATCACAAAACTGGAGAGGAAAAAAGGTGCAATTATTTACATTTGTTTTTGTGTGTGTTCATTTGGAACATGTATAAATAGATTAGATGACTTCTCAAAATCATTCATCCCTAGTTACGAGCATGGTCATATATCCAGGTTTCACTCACTTTACATTGTGTGGCATGCAAATGTACCTGCAAATGAAAGTACAAGTATCGGTTGGTGTCCAGCAGCTCAGGGTGCAGACTGTTGATGAGTGCGATGGCTTCCTGGATCTGTCCCTTCAGTATCATCTCTCGGATCTTTATCCTTTCATCCAGAGAGTCCAAGTCCACAGTGGGCTCGATACCAGACTCCATCCGGAACTTCTCTGCCGCCTCTTTGAATCCCTCTTGAGTACAAGACAGACCAGAAAATGGAACGTCACATTCAGAAACAATTGTATGTTCTGCTTTGTCGTGTCTATTCACTCCTCCAACGTGTTTTGAGGTGACTTACCGGTCACCAGGTAGTTCATAATGAGCCGGTTCATATCCGCTCTCTGAATGTGCACGTTGTTCAATTTGTCCATCCACTCGTCTTTTGTGATGTCTTCAGGCTTTTCAGCATAACTCATCATTGGAAGCCTGCAAGAGAGCGGAAGGCTCAAACCGGGAGACGGGAGCAAGACTGACACGGTTTGGCGGCTTCAAGTACCTACAGCAACACTAAACGGACAGCGGAGGAGAAACATGCTACGTGCTGAATAAAGGCTGGAAGGGGGAAATAGCAACTATGCAATGATGACGAGAGAAAACGAGTTTTGAAGGTTTGTGAAAGCTTTCAAGCGCTGAACTGGTGTAAAAGTCCGGCGACAGATCCCAAAACAAATCCATTTCCTCATTTCCTCACCCTAGGCAGCTGACAGTCAGAATGCCCCGGCTAGTTAGCTCTCCGTTAGCTGCGAACCTACCGTCCAACGCGTGCGCCAGTGTTTATTTCCTTTCTTGTTGACGCGGAGGGGTATCAAGTGATGACACTTAGCCTGAGTGCTTTCTCCGAGAGGAGAACATTTGTAAATTACAACAGAGACCGCGAAGAATCTTTCGGTGGCCTGCTAATAAGCCAAGCTAATGTGACATCCTCGCGATAGCAATGTACGTCATTCCTGCGAGATCACCCATTGGTTCATCACGATGACGTCACGGTTGCCGAGGCAGGGCAACGTGTGGATTTGTAGGAAAAAAACTTTCTTCAAGAAATTACATATGCAACAATGATTACATTGGATACATTGAAAATATATATACTTTTCAGTATGAAATTCAACATCAATTATGTATATATATATATATGGTGGGTGAAAATAAATCTTTCATTAGAAATGGGTTATAGAATTTCTCATATAACTGAAGTCATAATTTAAAACAATTCTTTAAACCAGCGCGTCTTTTTTTTGTTGCACCACCCCAGGAAGAAGAAAATATATGTAAGACCCCCAACTCTCTGCCGCAACAATAAACAGCATCATTGTTCTATAAAATTGTAACTATGTCTGCAGAGGAACTAATACTCCTTGCCCCCTCTCTGACAACGAAAGCCCCGCTACCACCCCCTGTAGTGTATGTACAATTACACTTCATTCTTTTACGGCCAAAATAAAACCCAAGCATGTTCTATGGGGTGCCATGCAACCCCCACAGGCATAATTTCTTTCAATACATTTGTGACACCAAGATAGATTTGGAATATATTTTTAATGCTTGTTCTTCATCCACCCTGAAGTACTATGCACATGTTCTCTCTTGATTTAGTTTATAATGGGCTATTAACTAAAAATAAATAAGTAAATAATAGTGCTTTCAGGCGCTGAACAATTAATAAATCACATTATTTTCCATGATGAATCACATTTTTCTACTTCCTGTAGTTCCTCTGAAGATTGTAACAGATATTTACTTGAGTAAAATTTGGGAATTAATGGAAAATATTTGTGTATATTTTTATACGTTTGTATTTATTTGTCCACATATAGAAAATTAATGGATTATTATTTTTTATTTTGTTTTCAGAAAAAAAATGCTGATAATTTTCAGTTGCTAAACTGATCTAAGTTTCCCCCTTTTCTTAAAAAAATGATCAGTTTAACACATTTTCATCGTGTAACCAATGTACATGTTTGAATTAAATAAATCAACATTTTTTTGTTTTATTCTTGTACTAGAAATATCGTTTTATGATTTAGGTTCAATTGTATTTATTTTGATTCAGCTGTTGTTGTTGTGTTTTTAAGTGCACTATGAAGAAAGTTGATTTGCGTAAAAAACGACTGTTAAACCAGTCAATGTGTAGTCGTCACGTCTCTATGCGCGCGCGCCCCGCCTCCCGCATTGGTCCGCGTGCGCGCGCACGGTACGCTACTCAACGTACGGGGGCGGGGCCAAGGTTCTGCTGCAGCTGTCCATGGTTAGTGGGAGGTTGGAGCCACACACACACACACACACACACACACAGTCACAGAGGCTCCACGGAGAGATGCAGCCATAGTCACGAGACGCCGTCCGTCCTGACTTCATCTCTACACGGCCACCGCTCGTTGTTCGTCTCGCACTTTGGTCTCTTGGAAGGTGAGTCTTCCATCTTCTTCGTCTCGATTGCTTTGCCTTCGCCTCAGCACGACGGCACGCGCCCTTCGCCAAATGACGGCTGTGCTTCGCATCCTCAGCAGGCCGGGATGAGGCAAACTAACATGGATGCTGCTGCTACTGCTGATGATGCTGATGACGATGATGATGATGCCCGGAGATTATTGCTTCTTGCAACGTTTTTCACGGCCTCTAATCCTGCTCGTTGACAATTTGATCGCAATCTGTCGAGTTTTTGTTGTCGTCTTGACAAAGCTGCTTGAATGCGGCCTGTTCCGTTTGTATCAAGATGACTACTTCTTTTTCGTAATCTGTCGGTTGTCTTGAACGCCGTTATGCTTAAGTAACCCCGATCATAATGCCGTTGGAACAAGTGAAGCGTGTTCCAATGCGAGTGCACGAGTCTGAATATGAGCGTGAGAAATGCGCCGCAGGAGTGTGCCATAAATCCAACATTTGCTCCCTTTGACTCTGCAGAGCTTGGCCAAGCAGCGCAAGGCAGAACAGGGCCAGCTGCTGCCTTGCAGTCAGCACCATTTCAAAGTTGGACGCCTTCAGTAGTTTGTGTACTATATATGCTTGTTCGTCTCTGTGTGCCCTGCGATTGGCTGGCAACCAGTTCAGGGTGTCCCCCGACGACGGCTGGCATAGGCTCCAGAACCCCACGCCACCCTTGTGAGGATAAAACGGATCGGAAAATGAATGAATGTTTGTCTAGTCCCCTGTTTGGCTTGTCATGAACATTTTTGCTCAGCAGCCATTGTGGCTCGTGGTTTCCCAGAGTTATTAGCCACTCTGCGTTTTCACTCGTCAGAATTTTGCTGTTGGGTTATAGGCGTCATACACAACCCACTTCCGCATCTGCTAAAACAAGTGGAAGCACTTCCTTCTGGCCTAAGGCAGCAAACCGCAACAAAACAACAGGAATATTAATCAACTACACTGTGTTTTGTTTCACACAAGAGTGAGACTTTTGAGAGCTACCAATGATGACCATATCCGATGTTTAAGCACACCGAGGACATGTTCGTAAGTAAGAACTGTCTGCCAACATCTTTGCAACCTTTTAAAAAATCAACCTCAAATTCACTCTGTTTACAAACATTCTCCGCTAGGTGAGAAAGTTTTCGTCATTATACAGTATGTTTTTTTAAATAGTCATACGAATAAAAGGTACTTGCAATTTTATTCTGCCAAATATCTATCTGCATCGGCCTAAAAAAATCCATAGCGTTTGGGCAGGTTGAGTTGAAAGTACATTTACACAGAAAAAAAAGTTCAGTTGAATTTACTCAATTTGGACATCTTGGCCTACATGATTAAAATGTATTAAACTAACATGTCATTTGAATATTTTTTAGGAAAATCGAATATTGTCAGTTGACTGCATTTGAATCATGTGCATTCGAAAGTTAAGTACAGTACTTGCTTTTTGGGTGTCACTAGTGTGTAACTTTAATTATTACCTTATGCAAAATGGATGAATACATATTGACATAATATCTATTGGCATATTCACATATAGGCCCCTATTTTGGTAGGCTGGTGCTAGTGTGCACCATGTAAAAAGAGGCTAACCTCATGATCGTGGAAGCGCAAGTCTGGTCTGGTATGTTTGGGGCCGTGTTGCGCCTCTGTGGGCATTCCGGCGAACAAGGTTGCCTGTTCCCGACTCATCCGACAATTTTGTAAGAGAAAACAGTCTGCGCTCGGTGTAGAAAAGGGTACCTTGTCGTTTTTGTGCCGGAGCAATTGTCTAGTTCAGCGTGTTTGTCAATTGGGCAATTGTGCTACGCTTCACATAGGTGTTACTTCCATGACCCCCAGGGAATCTTGCAATTTTGTCTACGGAGTACGTAGACAAAATTTTAGACTAGCTAAAAGGAGGTCTATTGTGCAGTGCACGTAGTCTAAAATGATTCTGTTGTATTTGATTGAGGCGCAGCCAAACAAATTCTGGGCTCCGCGGAAGTGTGTGATGGATGTCACTGGATTTCATTCATAAATATGACACCAGCGTGGGAGATTCTCTCTGAATCATTGTAGAAATTAAGTTGCTGAATGAATTATAATCATTATTATCTTAAAAATATTTTCATAGCACCCTATCACTATTGGAGGTGGGACGGGGGGTAAACACACAAACACGATAGTGCAGTTGTAAGGCTCGTTCCATATCGCAATGGCGAAAACGCCCTGTTGCGCAGAGTTCACCCTGTGCAAAGTCGAACAAAATACCAAAAGAAAGAAAACACCTACCATGTGCACAGTTTGACTGCACTTTATGCTTGGCTTGCACTGGGAAGAAAAATGGAGCCCATGAGTTGTGAAAGGTCAACCGTTCTTCCCCAACGCATGTTTGTGTTTTAGGACAGCATTCCCACTTTATCAAACTCAGCCAAGTTCAAGATTGACCGCCACACTCCTGTCATGAACGTCTTGGTCTGTTTACTCGCGATGCATCCATTATGACCAAGGGTCATTTCTTGGTCCTCAATAGTTTCAACTTTTAAGTGGCTTGTCCCGACCACTGGTATCGCCAGACCCCTTTTACTGGGGCATGTGCCCAAGTATTAATGAGCTGTGCCCCAAGTATCAGGTGCGGAATGCCGGTACGGTTTCAGTGGGAAGACCAAAAAAAAAAATGCTGCGGTGTTGTTAATATGTCACCGCAACCCAGGATGATTCCTGACATTCATTCATTTACAACCTGCTCGTGACTGATGCTCCCTTCCGCTGCCCTCCTTCCCTAAACCCTCCTTTGCCCTTCCCCGCCCGTTGTGTGTCGAGTGGCGCCGGCAGGTGGGCCCCACCTCCGACAGATGTCTGATATGTTCTGTGTTGTTTGTACCAACGTCAACAACCATCACAATGTTGACTGCACGTTACGAGCTAACGTGAATTAAACAGCAGACTATCAGAGGGGGCAAACTAAAATGTACATGTCTGTTTGAATTGGTTTACACAGAACTGTTATGTTCAATTGCTTGCCATGCTTTAATAAGTTAGTCCTGCTCTGACAATGTTCATTATCCCACCTAGCAGAATAATGCATTTGCTAGAAAATGCTAACTAAAATTGATACCAGCCTCAATTACAACCTCTTTGTAGCTTGGTCTGTCCAAACTTGTACTAATTTGTGTTTCAGATGGAAAGGTATTATGTTCATGTTCAAGTTATGTTACATGCTGAATAGTACTGAAATTATGGTGATCTAGCCTGAATTTTTTTTCCTCACAATTTCACCGTACTTACCAAGGTTAAAATCTTGTAGAACATTAAACTATTATTCTGTTTTAGTAATGGCGACAGGTGGATACACCAGTTAATTGGACCTTCTGCCCATCTCGTGAGAGAAAATGTCATTCTTCTCTCTGTCACCCTATAACAGATAGGGGAACAAAGATAGGCATTATTTGTTGGAAATGATACTTTTCACATCAATGGAGTGTAATTGGGTAATTTCCCATGATACATCTGATGGTCTCTAATGGATCAGTGGTTGGGAAGCACTGATCTATTGTGCCCCGTGGCCGGTCCAGGGTGTACCCCACCTCTCGCCTCAAGTCTGCTGGAACAGGATCCGGCTCGCACGTGAACATATTGAGGATACCTATGTGCCAACTATACATCCAGTACATGTAGTTGTGGTTTTGTGTGTGTGTCCAGCCAGTGGACGGGAGGCATCATGGCTGAGCATCAGAGGCAGCGCTCTCTATCCACCGCTGGTGAGTCACTCTACCACGTGCTGGGAGTGGAAAAGATTGCCACAAATGATGATATCAAGCGCTCCTACAGGTGAGACCAAAACACACACACACAGACTCTGTAATCTGTAGCTGAATATGTTTCCAAATCGTGCAGCCTTAACTCGTATCTCAAGGCACCGCTCTATGAGCTTTGGCTCAATAAATGTTGGGAAACATTGGCCTGGTGTGAGTACACCCAAAGTTTCTGGCTAAGAATCTCAACGGTTCTGCGTTTGTCTGAAAGTCCAGTAATGTGTTCAGATGTGTTGATCACAAGCCGGACGGCTGTACTGTAGGATGAAGTCCTTGACAGATTGGTTGTGTTACACGCAGGAAACTGGCGTTAAAGTTTCACCCTGACAAGAATCCCGACAATCCCGAAGCAGCAGATAAGTTCAAGGAGATAAACAATGCCCACGCCATTCTCAATGACACCACGAAGCGCAACATTTACGACAAATACGGCTCGCTGGGACTGTACGTGGCCGAGCAGTTTGGAGAGGAGAATGTCAACACTTACTTTGTCCTCTCCAGCTGGTGGGCAAAGGTAAGTTTGGATGCCTGGGAAACGTTTGCTTTGTTCATGGTTTTTGTGTGCAGCCGGCCATCAAACTCAAGCTCTGTTGCAGGCACTGTTTGTGTTCTGCGGCCTGGCCACCGGCTGCTACTTCTGTTGCTGCCTGTGCTGCTGCTGCAACTGCTGCTGCGGACGATGTAAACCTCGGCCACGGGAGGGCCAGGATCAAGATTTTTATGTGTCCCCGGAGGACCTCGAGGCTCAGTTGCAATCTGACGAGAGAGGTGAGAACCACCTTTTGACTTTTTTATCCACCCTGTTGCGCAATCTGCTGTTCATAGCCATAATTTTTGTAGATTATATCTTTTTAACCCAATCCTATGCTTACTCGTGTTTATTTTTAAAGGAAAAATTACATCCCCCCACCCCCTAAGGCAATTATAATGAGCATCAATAATTCCCAAATGTTCACTCGTTTTCCCTTGTAAATAGTCCACGTCACTCATTCTCACCACAATAGTTACACACACTGACGAGGATAAGTAACTTAATCTGATTATCTGTTTGAAAATAGTATCACATGAGATTACTTGTTACTAGAGTTGCAGCAATATCAAAATCTCACTGTAAGAAAAGGTCATCGTATCAGTATTATTGCAGTATCGTTAAAAAAAAAACAAAAAAATGTTTTAGTGATCAGAAAATTGAATGCCAGTTATGTTAAGGATAAACACACTTACTGTAACTGAACACAAAACACATCATGCTGAAATGTTTTATCTTTGAACTGACATAATGTATTTTAACAAAAGCAATCATATTTGGTTGAGTGTCTCTCATATTGTATCAGCAAAAATGAAACTCATGGAAACAGACATTTTAAGGCACACCAAAAAATCAAAAAAGACCAACAAAATGAAATCATACAACACGCTGACGTTGTTTGTCAGCTCCCTGATTCACTCACAGCAAGTTGACAGCAGAGGGCAGCGTTCACTTCTCAGACCAGCCCAGTAAATTGTGCCAGAACGAAACTACACAGGCGGGGAGAATTTTCTCTCAGAATTCTCCTTTGATTCCGTCACAGAACTTTGAAACTGAAATACCTCGATATTTAGTAGTATTACATCTTATTCTGTTGCTGCAAAAACAAAAAAAATAAAATGACCATATTAGAGGAACATCACTGTGCGGCACACATATTCACCGCAATTAATGGCGGTTGACTGTATGTATGTATGTATGTATGTATGTATGTATGTATGTATGTATGTATGTATGTATGTATGTATGTATGTATGTATGTATGTATGTATGTATGTATGTATGTATGTATGTATGTATGTATGTATGTATGTATGTATGTATGTATGTACAGTATGTATATATATGTGTGTGTGTGATTGGCCTGCTCATCCATGCTGAGAAAGGTGTACATAACTAGAGTCATATTTTTGCCCAAAAATAGAGATTAACTTGAAAGGTTTCGTAAAAAGGGTCATTCGTAACTCGAGGTTGCACATTTAAAATGAAGCACGAAAGCTCATGTATTCAATTAATTGCCAAAGGTGAAAATGAACGTTTTCGCCCAGAGATGTAGTATGAACTGTAACAACCCTCAACATGTCTCCGGCAGAAGCGGGGGGCGAGCCCATCATGCTTCAGCCCACAGCAACAGAGACCACCCAGCTGACGTCGGACGGCCACTACTCCTACCACACCGACACCGGCTTCAACTAAGCGGCTGCACGCGTCCGTCCATCCGTCCCCCCTCGCCTCGGTTCCACCTGCTCCCCTGCAACACCTCCGCGACGGGAAGGAATCCATCTTTCACCAGGAAGGCCCATGCAGAGGACAGGGACGAGTCAGCATGGTCCATCAAAGGAACTCTTCAACCCTTACCCTCTATTTATTTCACCAGAGTATGACCAGAAATTATTACATTTTCATTTCTTTTCCATTTTGTCCCCACGTCCCTCCAATCCAGCATTGTGCGTTATTGTGTAGCATGCAGCATATTTCCTCTTTGGCAACATTTTGACTCTTCCGTGCAATATGTCCACATGAATACGACGTGCAGTGTGAGAACGGTGAGGCTCCCTGCGGCATCGCGCTCACCAACCGGTTGTCAGGCCACGGGAAATTTGTGGCTGCCGTCTTGAATTCACTCTCATTTATTCGAACGTCAGCACAGTATAGGGGACGTCTTGTCATTTGGTCACCTACGCCTGAGGAATGTTGTCATATCAGCAACCGTGTCTCTTTTTTTTAACCAAAAGATTGAACGAGAAGGTCACCGTGTTACGAAGAAGGTTACATTCATCCTGTTGTGTAGGAATTCCGATGACTGCGAAAGCTTCTTTTATTTTTTTATTTTTTGGGGAGGAATAGAACTGTCATCTTGTTTTGAAGTCCATGTGTTTGCAAGTGCGATATCTGTGATCATTGTTGACTTGTTTTTATGGCTGCAACTATCAATTATTTTAACAATTGATGAATCGGATAGAAAACATATTTGATCATATCCATCCTCTACTATGAAAAAATATATACGTGATCTCAAATTGAGAGTGCATATAATGATTCAGTTACTAGTGTGATCTGTAGCTTTCATCAGAAAATCTGTGAAAATGTTCTCCAAAGTAAAAGCTGATGTTTGCAAAGTCACATTTTGATAATCGGTCCGCTTTCATGGAAGACGACAGCAATTGGAGAATGTTTGCCATTGAGAGGTTGAAATTCCAAGGGTTTGGACCATTTCCAGTTAAGCAAGTTCTCGAAACAAACAATTATCAAAATAGTTGTCGATTCATTTGATTATTGATGAGTTGTCAATTAATCATTTAATTGTTGGCACCTCTAATCCTTTGAATCTGCACATCTAGCGCGGAACAGGGTCACTCAGCCAGAATCAGATTTTTTTGGCACACTGCATTATTTGGATTTACATGTATGGCCACACATTTGCAAATCCCCCACGATAGCGTTTGTTTTTTGATTTGCCACTCGGCTCGTCATGTTTTTCGATGGTTTACAAGCGCTGAGTTGCGTGCGACTGTCCACCCTCTGCTATTAACAGTATGGATGTTTCATATGATGTTTCCTGTAAGTAACCCCTTGATGAAACATACTGTAGATGTGCCCGTCCCATGGCTTTTTTCATTGAGATTCTGAAAATGCTACTGTACATGTTGTAAGTTGAATGCACTCAAAGAAACAAAAAAATCTAACACATGCGCGATTGGAAGATAACTCCAACAAAATAAGACAGCATTGAGTGCAACTGTAGTGCATTGGTTTTCTGATAAATCCACAGAGGCTAGTTCATGTTATACTTTGTGGTGGGAAAATCATTTTAACTGGTGCTGTGTTGTATTGTAACCGTTCAGTTGTGCGGGAAGACTTTTAATGGGCATCAGGTTGGTTGTACATGCGGGCAGCCTCGAAACAGTCAAGTACAGTACAAGAAACCTTTATGTTGTAGCATGGTTATCGTGTGTCTGGAAGAAAACATGTGGATCATTGATCTCAATTTGCTGTTGGTGAATAAATGTTCCTAAACATTTGGATGGATTTTGTTCTTTCAATCCAATTCATTGTGAATTGGCTTCAGCTGATCATATTAACAGGTTAACAAAACGTACATTCAGCTAACATCCAAGAAATTTCAAGATACACTAAAACGGATCAAAATTTGACCACTTAATCCATTTGTAGCCAAGGTTATATGGCATTAATATTTTTCCAGCTGTGCCTTTCAGTGGGTGATAGCGATCATAAAAACAAGAAGCCAGGTTTACTTGAAATATAGATATTTCTTAAAAACAAAACAAGGCTGCATGCCTGTCTTTCGTCCACCATAATCCAAGACAGCCTGACTTGCATGCAGTCAACACTGCATTGAATTGAACAGCGGCCGCTCAATTTAGAGTGAGTATCACATGGTGGCATCAGCTACATTAATTGTTATAACTGCATATTTTGAAAAGTATGGCACATAGTTAACAAAGGTGGTATATAGGAGAAGTCCAAAGCAACTACAGTACTTTATGGAATACCATTGTCAAGTGTAATGATATTCGACACTGTGCCATTAAAACAAACCACATTGTTTTCAGTTTGCCAGATAGCTTTTCATAAGGTTCACGCCTGTATATTAACCTGTTAGTCAGCAGCTTCTGAAGTAATAGCTCATGATCAATCATATCAAAAGCTGCACTCAAAGCTAACATTACAGTAACTACAATTAATGGCCCATTTTAGCCACCAGAGAGCAGTATAATGCAGTCCAACAGACAAACGAAGCTCAACGATTGAGTAAGGTACAACTACACTAGTCAATGTACAGTATACGGTATATATGTGTGTGCGTGTGTGCGTGTGTGTGTGTGTGTGTGTGTGTGTGTGTGTGTGTGTGTGTGTAGGTGTGCGTGCGTGCGTGTGTTTGTGTGTTTGTGTGTTCGTGTGTGTGTGTGTGTGTGTGTGTATGTATGTGTGTGTGTGTGTTATATATAACTAATAATCTGCAAATAGGTAAATGGTGCTGAACCGTCAATATAATGAGATGTTCTTTAATTGTTATAACCCTCTAGTGGAACTTGCATACTGATAAAATAATAGATAATATGTGCTATTTTTTCTTACTTTTTATGCTGACTCACTCAATGTGTTTGCGTGTGTATGTGTGCGTGCGTCTGTGTGCAAGGTATTTTTATTTAATACCCACGGTGATCTCGCGTGTGTGAGTGCGTGTGTGTGTGTGTGTGTGTGTGTGTGTGTGTGTGTGTGTGTGTAATGTATTTCCATTTAATACCCACGGTGATCCCGTGTGTGTGTGTGTGTGTGTGTGTGTGTGTGTGTGTGTGTGTGTGTGTGTGTGTAATGTATTTCCATTAAATACCCACGTGTGATCCCGTGTGTGTGTGTGTGTGTGTGTGTGTGTGTGTGTGTGTGTGTGTGTGTGTGTGTGTGTGTGTGTGTTTGCCTTTGCGTCTCCCGCTGCTGTCCTAGTTGAGCTGATTGGATGTAAACAGTCACAATCGAACCTCGTCCGAAGACATGAGCCGACCGGGTAAGAAAGAGCGCCTCACCTGTTCATGTTTTTTGTCTTTTGACACGCCTGCTATCTTATGACGAATGTAAAACAGTATTTGCATGTTGTATCTGCCTCAGCTAACATTGGCATTGTGTGCAACAAGTAGCATTATCCACTAGCCACGTACAACGAGCACCAAGTTCAGCACTGGGGACAGCACTTTTAGCTGGTCAAAAACCACACTCCCTCCTCCTGTGCACAAACCAAGCAGCCAGGGACAAAACAGCAATGGAGATTTTCATTGCTGAGATTTTCGCCTTTTTAAAATGGAAATCCAGTTTTGAGTTTGTGTCAGCCAAAAATGAAAACATTAAGGTTGCTTGTACACTGTAAACTGGCAACAAAAGCGTTATCTAGCTTTAAAAACACTCAGTCAAATTTGAAGAAACATCTGAAGTCGATGCATGGTCCATTCAAACTTTGAATGCCAGCTCGTGCAAAACAGAGAGCTGAGACAAATGCAGCGGGTCCCTCGGCACTCAAAACAAAAGCTGGAGTTTGCTGGAAAAAAAAAGCAAATTAATCATGATAAAATCTTTTTTAAATGAATTAAACAGTAAATAGTGGGGTGGAGAAGTTGGTCAGGCAGTCTGTTGTAGAAGAAATGGCAGCTGATGAATGGGACTAATAAAGTAACTACAGTATTGCAATCTAACTTGGTTACCTGTAAAATCAATCATCAGCAATCATTAAATAACCAAAGTACTTTTTAAGGTAGCAATTTTTACTGCTCCTCATACATGATTGAAAACCAGCTGAAGTGTGGAAGGACTTCTTCAAAGGAAGACATCTCCAACAGAGCCCAGGCTCTGTTGAGCAAACGTCTGACTCGTCAATTTGGGCGGAAGCGAAAGAATAGAGTGACAAAGGGTAGACAAAAAGAGAAAATGGGGTTGGGGTCTTGAGCGACCGAGGGAGTGTCGAGGGAACAATCAGCATAACAACATCCGCATCTCAATTAATTGCATTGACAAAATATCACTTGCCACACGCACAGAGTTGCTTTGAATCAAATCTCATTCTGCTTAAGATTTTGGCGGGACTTCATCCCCGAGTTTCTCCTCCAGCGTGCCAGAAAATGGATGCCACCCTGCAAAGCTAAGTGACGAGGAGAGGGACAATCTGAGGTTTGAACTTGCCAAGGTGAGACTTCACTTGGCTGTATTACTTAGTTAACTGTCGAAAAATGACAGTGTCACCAAACTTGCTGCATTTTTGTAACCAGATGGAGGAGGAAATTCAGACTCTCAGGCAGGTGCTGCTGACCAAGGAGAAGTCGGCTGCAGATATCAGGAGGCAGCTGGGTATGGGCCCTCTCAGTAGCATCAAGGAGAACCTGTCCAAAGGCTGGCAAGAAGTGCAGACCTCTTCCCGTGAGCGCACCCATTGCGTGTTAGAACAATGACATCATCGGTTGCATGCTACCCATACCTGCTCGAGATTATATAACTGGGAAACACTCTCTCATCAGTCTTAGCGTGTGTCAACATGTTCGTCTCTTTGCAGATATCTCACAGCCTCTGCAGTCCTGGATGACATCAACAACTCCAACGTGTGAGTGTTGGCGTCTACTTGTTCTTCTTGAAGAAAAACAGTCATCATACTCGAGACTCCGTGTTGTTTTTGCCAAGTGCTCACACGTTAAGGTTTCCTCTACGGAACAAGTGATAGGATTTTCTGAGTCCAATAGGATTGGTGCTCTGTTAATAGCCTTACCACCTGAATTAGTACAAGCGGCAGCAGTATTAGCGGGAGGTCCGGCATGCCGCGTATGTGCAGGCCTTCTGTTGCATTTGTGTGAGTCAAGTGGCCACTTTTCCTCCCGCTTCTTATTCCTGCCGCTTCCTTCTGCCTGTAGATGCGTGAGGACCAAGGAAGGTCTCGCTCATGCGAGTCACGTGACCTCTTCCGCATTGACCAACGTGGGCGTGGTCATCACCAGGAGGCTGGCGGAGTTGAGGTACTCTCCACTGGACCTTTTCACAATGGTTGGAAACAGTAGCGTCAATTATTAAAACAATTGTTTGTGAGAAGCTCTAACATTTTTAAAAGTGCAGCTAATCCACGGAGGATCGTATCGGCTGACCTCACTCAGGGATGATCAGCAGCATAAAACACTGATCGGAACACCCTTACTCTTAACTACTTGTAAATGGACAGATGAGGAACCGGACCTCCATCATTGGAGCTGTGCAATGTGATTGGACAATACAAAGGATAGATGACTGCACGGACAACTAAATGTTAAACATTTACCCAGGCTTTATTTCAGCAAATGTACACACGCGTCTGAGGCATAACAGTCAAAATAATGTGAAATGATGATGTACAATCACAAATAGACCAGCAGAAGAGAACTACTGATAAAAGAACAAAAACAATATTACATACACAAAGAAGAAACTGGATAACAACAACCAAAAAATGAATACCATAACTTAACTGCAAAAGCAAACAATAAGTACTTATAAGCCAACAGATAATAATAAAAGTTGAACAAGAGACATGGCGACAGCTTGAAAGGGAGTACTGTACTCCGGCAACTTCCTTCCACTGGGGCCTCATGCAAATACCAAATGGAGCAGCTACGACACTCCGCCCACCAATCAAACGAGTGAGACTGTGATCACAAGGAAAACAATGTCATCAGCACATCTAAAGAAACACAGAAATTGACAGTGTGTATAAAATGTTTACCGGGAGTCGAGTTATTTTTGGGTAGTTTAGCTCAATATACTGGTCAGCCTGCCAGCGGACAACGCTATTTCCCCATCGAAAAAGCACGACATCAATCCGAGCAACAGAAAACTAATTATCCTCAATGATCATGTCATCTACGTTTAAATTTCCTCCACTGTCGACTTACCTGTTGAAATGAAAATTACGACTGATGTCCCATCTCACTTAGAAGCCTTTTTTTTTCAACTGACACGTCACACATTTCAGCTACGGCTAACGTCATCAATCATGCTACGGATGATCAATACTCCTTTTTTTTCCAAACAACACCACTACGAGTATTCACTCTTGAGTGATCACCAATGCAGCGTACCAACACCAATACTGTAGTCTTTTGATATATACCATTTCAATTAACACAATGACAGTCAATTGTGAACAAAGACCTTTTTTTTCTTTCTGGTGCACATGATTCGCGAGTGTCTTCAACCACCACAGTGTAGAATCAAATGTTGGCCTTCACGGGTACGCGAAACATACAATAGAAATAAGGTAGCCCTATACTGATACCTGCTTGGAAGTAGATGGGATTTTGGAACTGGAGTGTGGGGGTGGGGTTTTTAAATTTAAACACACACACACTGAGGGGGACAGCGCCCATCGATACCTGGTATCGGTACTCACTCATCCCTAATTTGAGCCATTGAGTATTCTTCCGATGTACGTGTGATGTCAGAGTTAAATAGATCATTTCAAGTGTTCAAAAAAAAAAAAAAAAGAACAGGTCGTCATGAGCCGTAGCATTTAGCAAGGAGGTCAGTGAGTACAAGTTGCCCTCTGCATGCCTCATGGCACATTTTTAGAAAAGTCATCCAGGCAGACGGGCAGACCAGCAGGGGGCCAGAAATTATGGCACAATGACCACTGATGTTTTTCTTTCAGGTTTTCTTAAGAAATGCAAACCAAATCACATTTTTGGTGGGGTGAATTGATTAAAACAGGAGCCAATGAATTTGAGGATTTGGAATATTTAATTGTGATTCCACACTTAGAGTATGTTCCTTCTCCGTGTGACATTATTTGTTGGCCACGTGCAGCAATGCAATGCCAAGCGGGGGCAGTGCTGGTCCATCTGTCGCCAGGCCAGCCTGGTCTGAGATTTGAATTCCACCTCAAATATTTATTGGATTGTTGACAAGTGACCGATATGCTGTCCTCAGATAGAATAAAATCCTAATCTCGATCTGACAGATTGGCTCGTGAAAGTGGAACAGGTGTCAGATGTTCAAATGTAGATACATGAAGTTTAAAAAAAAAACACAGGCAGCCTGGCTTTCAGCCTCTGCTTGAATTCATCCTTCAAGGTGCTCAAGCAGGTTGAGGTGAGGACTTTGTTTTGGTCAGTCAAGTTCATCCTCACTAAATTCCCGCATCCATGTCTTTGTGGACCTTGCTTTGTGTACTGACACACAGTCGTGTTGGAACAGGAACGCACCTGCAACTGTCGACAACTGAATGCTTTACAATACCCAGAAAGTTTTTGTAAAACTCTTGCAACCATCAATGGGATGAGCGAGTCAGTGGGCAGTTCCTACGCAACTGAAAATGATGAGGAGAGTGAGCGAGCGAGCGCCCTAGTATTTGGAGGCACGCACAGAGTTGCCAACTGAAAAAAAAATATGAATGACATCATGATTAGTCAAAGTCAACTCGACTCTTGCCTTAGCACTGACTGCAAAAAAAAAGAAGAAAAAAAAGAGGTCGTTCATCCCCAGCATTAGAGCATGCCAATGTAGGCAGGTTTGCACGCGTTCCAAAATTAAGCAACACTTAAAAAAAAAAAAAAAAGAAGCAGCTCGTTCTTTTGAAAATGGAAATTTTCAAATATAAACGCAACAGGCTACAGCATGTATCTTAAAAGTCGTAGTCAAGTCTCATCAATATCTAGTCGAGTCTTTCATAAGTTTTCGCCAATAAGTGCAAAGTACTAAAATTAAGTCTGACTTTGACTTTGGTCAAGTAAAACAAAATTACGCCATGTCTTGCTACTCATTTTCGTGTCTCTTTTTTTGTGTTCACGCCGCAAACATCATCAGAGCTCTGCCCCTTCCAAGCCCACCACGGTAAATTTTACAGTACATATTAGATATGTGCAAAGATAACGCTTTGTAGTCTAACATCTCTGTATTGTCATGAAAGCACGCTGAATCACACCATGAGTGTGCCATCAATGAGGTAAATACCCATCAATGTCATTTTTCAGACAGTTGCTTATTGTTGTAAGAAAGTGAAGCAAATCATGACAAAAAAATTTCTTTTTCTTCCAAGAAACTCCTCCACATTCAGGTCGTTTGAGGAAATGGTTGGCAGTGTGAAGGTGAGTTTGTGAAGAGGACCACGAGTGAGTTGCGGGCGTTCACTGCTGGCACGCAGCAGAATCACTCAATTAAATACACAAATCGCTGGCATCGGGCAGATGCTTCAAATGTGGTCAGTTTTGTGATTTGAATGCAAAATCAAATTGAATACAATCAAAGACGTTAGAAAGGAGCTTGCAGTAATGCATACATCATGTTTTACATCGGTTAGATAGTACATTTTGAACTTTACAAGTCTACTGTTCTTTTTAAATTACAGTACAATACATGTGCACTGAATCTTTAAGAACTTTCACCTATGTGGTACACTTTTTAAACTTAAGTGCAAATGATTTTAATTACCGGTAAATTCATAAGAACACATCTGCATTGTTTTTGATAAACAACTAGGGTACTGCGTTGCTATATTTTAATGTTCGTCATCTGGTGGGTACTTAAGACAGCTAAGTATGTTTATAGGTGCTCCTCTGTGTAAAAGGTTTGAGACCCATAGTCACACATGATTTTTTTTTTTGTTTTTTTGTATTTTTTTGTACGCACTATGTTTCATGTGTGATTTCCAGAGGAGAAGATGACTGCCAGTCTTGACAAATAATGGAGAAACATCCAGCTTTCAAAGAAGTTATTTTGTTTGTCTGTGAAATGTAAAATACCAGCAACAATTCCAACATGTTCAAAGAGTTCCTGCATGATGCTTCAATCCATTCTGAGATATCCTCTATTCATTTTAACACTTGCAAGCAGAAAAGCTACACTGACATCCCAATGACACTGTTTACGGCATGAACAAAAAGATAAGATTCATAAGTGTTTTTGTATTCAAAGATTTTTCAATTAAAGTCAAATGTGTTATAAATAGTGAATAAAATCGAGTTAAATTATGTGTTTGATTCATTCCTCGCCTAATTTGTTCAGTCATAATTCTATATGACCTTCAGGTTTTATTTCTTTAAATCTTACTATGGTATTTAGTATGTACTGTATTTTATCAATCCATCCATCAATTTTCCTGGTAATCCTCACTAGTCTGGCTAGGTGACTATTATATTTTATTGATTTCATCTTCTGTAATGTTACTCCGTTTAATTTTCTATGTTTTTAATGGCTTGTATGCACTATGCTCATAATAAGAAGAATAATCAGAATAATAATTAGGATTCCAATATTACACTGCACCGTTGAGGCCTCTGTGGTCTTTACATTGTCAGTAATGTATCGCTATAGCAGTTGTCTCAGATTTTTTTTCCAGAGCTGCATACTCAATGGATACATTTTGACAAGGGTCGAGCACGCCCGCGATCCTTGTGCGGATAAAGCCGTTCAGATAATAGGTGGATGGATGGTCCCATCGTTGTACAGTACGGGCAAGCCACGGAAAACAGCACGACAAAATAACAATTTAATGACACACGTAAAAGACTCGTTCCCTGACCGGGAATCGAACCCGGGCCGCGGCGGTGAGAGCGCCGAATCCTAACCACTAGACCACCAGGGACGGAAAAGGATTAACGTTTTTACCTATATAACGTTTTATCTTGTATTAGTTCTGGGAGGTTTGTTTTGATTTGACACACATATGTAATTTCAGGCCGATGTCTTCCGGTCAACATAGACAGCTTGTTGACAAAAGCGACTTTTTTCGGTGCTATGACTCAATGTTCTCGCTCATGTACCGCGGTCACGTTCCGCGGCACGCCACGCCTCAGTCCCCGCCTACTCAGAGCTCACGTGGCCCCTGAGCGATTAAAAGCGGACCGCACGCCCTAGCTCCACAGCATCCGCCGACAAGCGACCGACAGCAAGGGGTCAACACCACTGTTGTTGTCCATCCACCAATGGGCCGTTCGAACCACTGAGAAGCTCTTGTGCCATCCAAACCTTCCACCACAAGCACCAGCATTTCGACCACAACCGAAGGTAAGCCTCACAAGTATCAACTCCACTGATGTTCACGAAGCGTCAGACATGACATTGGAGACCTGGGGGGGGAGTAAGAAACAGAATTGTGGCCTTAAAATCGGCGGAAGGTAGGAACAAAATGCTCTTGTATTGTTTCAATAGCACTCCCTTCCTCAACTTGGATGTCTGGGTAAGAAAATGGTGCGTACTTTTTTCGAAAAAATACCAAGCTTGATGTCCATAAGGTCGGACATAAACGGACCTCTCGATAGCCTGTTTAAATAACAGCAAAAATATTAAATAAAACACGAGTTTTTTTCCAGTGGCAGGCTTTTCAGGATGGCTTTGTTGCTCGTCAATAGTCTGAAATAAAATTCTGTTGCACTATCCGTCCATTGTTTTCAGCTTCTCGTTTCTAGAAGAGGTGCGCTCCATATGTTTACCCAACTGTCCTGTTCGGAGCCACAGCGTTTCGTGCGCACGTAATACCTATTTTGTGTGCATGTTACGTCCATTCTGTAACCACAAATTACTATTGCATGTTCTTCACATTTATTGGCCACAAATGAGTATTTTTGTGCACAAATGTCTTATGTGTACATATTATTCATATCTCTTGGTCACATTAGTGTTTCGTGTGAACGTTAGATGCGGCTTGTGGTATCAAATGAGCCTTTCGTGTTCACTACGTACATGCATACGCGATGTTTTTATTGATAAATGTCCATTTGGGACGCTGTCTTGTTTGTGTATGATGGGTAGTACAGTGAGTACTCACCTGATCCTAGAAATCCCTAAGCCTAAAGCCATCTGCTTCTCATGCCCAGTTGAACTGCATCTACTTCATCTGCTCCTTAAGACTCAAGTTGGCCTTCGAGTCAAAATACTGCCTCCCATTTACGTTTTCACGGGAAGAAAGTGAGAAATCAAAACAATACAGAACACAACAACTCATTTGTGGCATTGCAAAAAGTGTGATTTGGGATTTCCAAATTGGAAATGTTTCATGGAAGTTAACCGGGAACTGTGGGTAGTTTAGTGGAAAAGTATATCTGGTGTAAATATCAACATTTTTTGTTTTGTAATGAGCAGACATCCATGCAAATGAGATAGCTATTCTTTCTCACATGGGTGGGCATTACAGCAATTTATTTGCTATTTTTTTTAATAACTTTACTCTAGTGACAGCATATGGCATGTACGTACAGTAACCTATATTTTGGCTTCAAAGGCAAATCCAAAAATAGTCAACCAAGCAACAGCTCCTAACTCAACTTCAGACATGGTACTTGTGTGAAATTTGCTTGTTTTCTGGGAATAAAACACACACACACACACACCTTTTTTGCCATTGCGCCTATAGGTCCCATGAATCTCCACGATAAATTTCCAGTTTAGAAAATATAGTATAGTCGACCGTCACCATTTAATCCATAACAACCCTGCTACCCCGCAGTTTGGCACTTGCTGGAATAGGGAGGAAACCGGATTCCCACAAGCAGCTGTCTGTAGTCTACACGTGTTTGTATATGTATTTATATATGTATAGACACATACTAAGCATGGGTGTACACTAGAATGCAGCACACAGTGCACGTGGCCTCAACAAAGATTCAAGGTTCAACATGTTTCTAATCACATGAAGAGTAGATAAACATGTTTCTCTTGTACTGTACAATGAAAGAGAGTAAGAGAGAGAGATTACTGTTATCTACCAGTATTAATAATATACTGGATGATTTCATTGGCTGATGATTTATTTCAATTTGGCATAAGAACAAAAAACCCAAACAAAATCAGTTGATTTTTGAAGACTTTTGAAAAATTATCATTATTCGATACTCATTAAAACATTACAACTTAATACAGTACAAAGACATTCAGTCCCAACTCTCCCCTCGGTGGCAATTTGTTGTTCACTGTCTTGCCCAAGGACACTTCGACAGCAGACAGTCAGAGCCGGGACTCGAGCTAGCGACCCTTCGATGACTGGACGACCCACTCTACCACGGCCGCCCCATATTCATTCTCTGAATACGCTGCAGATTGATGCTCATGTTTTCCTGTCTCGTCCTCAGGTCCAGTTTACCCATCATTATTTCAACTTGAAGTCGGAGAAGATGGCAGCAATTCCATCAAGCGGCTCCCTCATTGCCACCCATGATTACTACAGAAGTAAGTCGCAGGCCTTCAGGATCATCGCACACATTTTTACCGTATTCCACAATACAAACTTCGACAGCCATCCGTCAAAATATTTAGACAGTAACTGCCTATATTAATAGTTCAAACCACAACCATAATACAAACTATGATTGCAAAACACTTTCATATCATGCCCCAACTCATCCTATGAAATTACTGTTAACGGTTTACTCTGTGCCGGAAGTGTGCATGTCCTTGTACATGCTGTGAATGCTCTCCAAAATTTCCACTAATAATCCAGGGTACACTTAGCTCATTCTTGGACAAAGCTTGTCTCTACATGAAGATGTATCACTTCACCAGCGCTTACTTGACACCAATTACTACTTTCCTATTAGTCAGGGCTTTGGCACCATCCTGTGGCAACTCAGAGCAAAGGAAGAGAACAAAGGCCGCGAACACATGTTTTTGAGTTTATGGCTCCACAAAGAAAAAATTGGGAGCACAATGAAGATGTAAAAAATTAATTAATTGACAACTTACCGATGGCCATATTCATTGCAAATGTTTATAATAGGTAAATTTTTAAAGACCTTTTTTAACTTTTGCAATTGTCCAAATCCTCAGAATTTCAGCCTGTCAATAGTAAATATTTTCAGATTTCTTTCATCCTCAATGAAAGCAGTCTGACTATCTTTGGTGTTTTTCCCAAATAAGACATTTGTAAACGGTGATCAACATTTTTGCCGCTTTTCTCACATGCTCTGAACCAATAACTGAATCATCACCAATTAACTTTTGCACATTTTCTGCACGGTCAATTTGAAATAATGTTCTGTTTTTGAACAATGGGATGGAAATTACAAAACATGTTTTGTGGATTAAGTGATTCTTGGAGGTGGAGGTCTAGTTCAAATACATCAAGAATGTGATAACAAGTCAAAATGGGTTCAAGGCCTGTGGAAAGTGTATAAATAACTGGTACTGGCAAGCTGCGCCGAGGTGAGGTTCACACTGTGTTGTCCCCAGTGAAAGTGACTGAGTGTGCTTTGCAGGGCGCATCGGGTCCACGTCCAGCAGCAGCTCGTGTAGCAGCGCTGAGTTCTCGGGAGAGGTCATCCCACACCACCCTGGTACGTACCACAGAGACACACGTTGGGTTTCTCTTGTTGTCATTTTGCAGACTTCCTTAAAGTGTCGCATATGCTCCCCGCAGGACTTCCAAGACAAGATTCTGGCCACTGGTGGACCTCCTTTTTCTTCGCGAAACCCGAAACCCAAAAGTAAGCTCAAGCATGTGCAACTATGATTCATCAAACCTGAGACAAATTTTTGCTGTTTAAAATAACGTGTCTGAGAGCTGGTTGCAAACTGGCGCAGCTGACCATAATCATGACAGTGCTTTGTGTGGCGCAGACGAACCGGTGGGATGAATAAGAACATTTGCTAGTTGCTGTCGGCGGGGCTAACAATTTTTCCAAATTTTCATGGTTGTTTGGTTGCAGAAACGGAAGCTACACAGTGGCCAACGGTCAGGTGACCTGCATCGCCAGGGAAATGCTTCTGAAGCGACAGCTCAGTGAAAACGGCGACATGGGCAAGTCTGAGGCCTCAAGCCCGCCCCCGCCCCCGCCGGCCTCTTCCTCTTCCTCCTAGAGGCCCCTCATCCTCATCCCCACCCTCATCTTCCTCTCGGGGCTTCCTCACTGCCAACTTGCCATCATGGCCCAGATGGAGATGGTGGCGGTGAAGATGACTCACTTTTCAGTATATAGATAGCCTTTTGTTTTTGCCTGTATAATTTTATGTGTATGACGACCAAAAAAAGTTTTTTCATCTGTTACTTGTTACCATTGCTCATAAGAAAAATAAAAAGACAAAACTACCGTTTTGCTGTCCAGACTGTAAATCCTTGAGCTGCATGACCTCAGCAGAGCACTTGTTTCATAACACAAGAGGCCTTTTGTGGTTTGGCTACATCGATTGGCCATCATCCATTTTGTTTACATAACGCGCCAGCTCATCACGAATGTAGGTCAGAGAAATGTGATCCACTCTAAGGCGGAGAGAGGCAAGGTGGAAGATGATTTTTGGGTCGCAAGGAAGTCCCGCTGCCATTCCAGTGGTCTGGATACTGGTGTATGAATGAGGGATGTCCGATACCAATCAAGTGATTGGAAATTGGACCCGATCACAACATTTTCAGCTGATCACAATTGGGGAAAGGATAGGCTTTTTTTATTTTATGGGTTACAAAGCAACAAAATACCGCGGCGGGCACAGGCATTACCAAAAGAAAAACATCTATATACAGACACACACACACACACACACACACACACACATACCATACATCCGTCCATTTTCTAATCTGCTTATCCTCACATGGATCACGGCGGGTGCTGGAGCCTATCCCATCTGTCTTCAGGCAGTAGGCAGGGTACACCCTGAACTGGTTGCCAGCCTATCGCAGGGCACACAGAGACGAACAGCCACCCACGCTCACACTCACATCGAGGGGCAATTTAAAGCAGGGGTGCCCATCCTTTTTTGAATGGAGATCAATGTCTATGTCTGTTATATAATAAGGAAACACAGGGACAATTATGTTTATGTCATGATGAGGTGATTTTATAATTATATGGTTTTCACAGTCACAGTGGTACTCAAGATCGAACAGCACTTAAGTCACCCATCCACAACACAAAGTAATCACGTCAGCTGTTAAAAACAGTACACTCCCTCTAATTATATTACAGATAAGATAGTTTGCTGCTGCTCACAACAACTTCACCGATATACAAAGAACAAAATGCAATCAATCAACTGGTGGTTGAAAAAGGTTTGTTTGTGCACTTGCCTTACCTTTTGGTCCGTCCCATCACTGCCTTGGGACAATTTTGAGTGCTTCGTGACTAGTTAGACAACATTTGTACAGAGTTTATTGAATGTTTCGTAGGAAACGCATGAACTACAGCAGCTTGTTTGCTGGGTGGTGTAAGAATTTGTGGTCACACAGTACAAGAAGTCATGCTCACTTACTGCCGTATTTAATTTATAATTTGTGTTAATCCTCTCTTTTTTTTTTTAGGTAAAGTGATCTGAAAGCCATTTCAAATGGCTCATGTAAGCAATACTCTATCTTTAAAAAAGTGACACAAAGTAAATTGTAAATTTCCATTTCCATCCATCCATTTTCTGATCCGCTTATCCTCACAAGGGTCGCAGGGGGTGCTCGAGCCTATCCCAGCTGTCTTCCGGCAGTAGGCGGAGGGCACACTGAACCTGTTGCCAGCCAATTGCAGGGCACACAGAGACAAACAGCCATCCACGCTCACACTCACACCTAGGGACAATTTAGAGTGTTCACTCAGCCTGCCATGCATGTTTTTGGAACATGGGAGAAAACTGGAGTACCCGGAGAAAACCGGGGAGAACATGCAAACTCCACACAGGTATGCCGGAGCTGCAATTGAACCTGGTACCTCTACACTGTGAGGTCAGCGCGGGATACTGGAGCACCGGGCCACCTGTAAATTTCCATTTAGCAGAACAAAACGACAATTTTCAAAGAGTCAAGATCTCTCTCTTTGGCATACTTCTTTGACCCCAATTGCTACTTTCCTATTTGCAGAACAAGCACAGAAAGTAAACAGATGCTTTTTCAGACAGGTGGCACAGAAACTGCACATTTATTTTCAGAGGCTCTTTTGGAACTATACATTTGCTTTATTGTTATTCACTTCTGTGAAAGTGGGTCACGAATAAGTAAAAATAGCAACGTGCCGGCCCAAAGATGACAACAGTTGCGAACCGTCGCTATAGAGGCTCCACGTAACCTATATTCTTCATGCACGCTTTCGGAATGTGCGAGGACGCCAGAGTAATGAAAGCAAACCCACAAACACATGCAAAATTTATACAGCAAAGCCAGAGCAAATATTTCAAACCCCAACCCGGGAACTGTGAGGCAGACACGCTGACCACTAGTGCACTGTGCTGCCTCATATGTGCAAACATTTCTTGGAAAAAAAAAAAAAAAGAACATTGGGCAACCTGATAAAGAACACTGGACAAGTCTGCTCTCATTCAGGGTGGAGTGACGCTGTCTGGGAAAGCATGATAGCCTCCTGCTGTTACCAATTCCGTGTAAAAGTCCAGGTTCGTTGTGTTCCCGTCATTCTCCCCCACCCCAGAAAAACTAGTCTATTCCGAGTGGACGAATCTGACACAAAAAAAAAGCCCCTGATCTGATCCAAATAAAAACAGTCCTGTGTCAGAGAGGCCAAACGTGAATCTCTGCCTCCCAACACAGCCAGAGAGGAAGGAGGGGGCGTGGTCTAAGAGTTTTCTAGGGGAAAGTTCACAAGGCACCACACGATCAGATGACAACAACCAGACTGAACATTGGAAAAAAAAAACAAATGCTCCTGGTTGCAAGAAATCAACTCAAATGTAAGGAAAAAAATAGCAGCAGGCATTCTTTTCCTTTTTTGTGACTCTTTTACACATTTGAACACAGATAAATTACAGGAGTGCTTCTCAAATGCTTTACACCAAATACCACCTCAAAAAAGACTTTGCTCTCCAAGTACCAATGTAATGACAAACATTCAAATTCAGTAACGTAGTAAGCCTTGGTGTTCATCTAAAACAAGATTCACAAATAACCCCAAAAAAGTCCGTTTTTTTTCATGCTGTTCACATTTTCAATCATGAGGCCAAGACGACGCCAAATAACTGATCGATAGTACCTAAACATTGCAATGTTTGAAACACGACGTGGCACTGAGCTCAGAGTGTCATTAGCAGTTTGTGAGAGAGAGAGAGACCGGAAGGGTCACTGATAGGAATAGAAGTGGACACCCTTGCTTCTTTTCATAAATCAACCCTCTGTAGTGAGTTTATAGCCACTTGTACAAAAAGTAGAGAAACAAACCGGTGAACACGGGGATTCAAAAGGTCAAGGTCAAATTAAGTTCACCTGTAAAGCTAACAGTGCATTGAGGCTCATTGGGATTCTTTTGTACATTAAATCATGCCAGCCTAGTCCTGTGGGCATGTCAGCAGCAGTTTGAAAATTTAAACATGTAAACCTTAGTCGTGCCTAGGACAAAGACGGAGACAATTCAGATAAGGAAGGTTGTAATACGAGATGTAGGACAGGGCACCTTTGGATCATGGTCTTATTGTTCCTAAACCTGTTCTCCGGCAGCAGCGCGCCCAACTGTGGCCAGTGAGAAATCTGGGCCAAAGGTAGCTGGTCGGCGACACGGCCTGCCACGGGAAAACAAGTAAACAGGATCCGGGAATGGCTCTTTCCTTATCAGAAGTTAGTCACTGATTCAATGACTTTTGATCCGCTATATGTTTGTCCTCTCGGGTTTGTCCTGTTTTTAGCTCTCTCTATTTGATGGGCACCATGAGACGACAACGTGGCCTGCCTCACCTCGTGTACGTGTCCATATGTGTCTCTGACACACACACACACACACACACACACACACACACACACACACACACACACACACACACACACACACATACGAGTTGACAGTATCAACATAGTGGAGTGTTTGAAGGCCCCCTGACACAGACTGTCTCAGCGACCTGCAGTTAAAATTAGCTTCACCCTGACCCATTGCAGTGCAATGCCTCTGCAGTAATTATAAACTTTAGAGGACGGGCAACGACATTGAGGTGACTCATACGGACTGGTTACATCTACCCAGCCAGCCAGTTTGTGATCATCATGCAGCCACAGAACTCAGAAAAGTACTCTGTGCTCAAGTAGAAGTACAAGATACTTTTGAGTTAAAAAAAAAACACTCTGGAAAAGCAGAAGTACTGATTCAACTCTAAATTGCTACACATGTATTTGTTGTTAAAGCCAAGATGATGTTATATTGAGATAGTGATGTTTCATTGCACGAAAAGTGGAATGACAATAAAGATTCATCCATCCATCCATCCATCCATCCATCCATCCATCCATCCATCCATCCATCCATCCATCCATCCATCCATCCATCCATCCATCCATCCATCCATCCATCCATCCATCCATCCATCCATCCATCCATCCATCCATCCATCCATCCATCCATCCATCCATATTATTGCTAACTATAATTGTTTTTTAAACAGTTTATTGTTATGGGAACGTAAAGTATGTTCTTCATGGTGCATTCTTTAGTACAGTGTAACTTTTGTACAAACGATATTATGAACAGGTCAACGATACAGGGAGAGTTAAGAGAATATTATGGCTATATACAGCATTGGTATTTAAATACGGTATGGCGATGAAGTTAGAGTTGAACTTTCCTAAATATTGCACTCTTTGACTACGAAGCCACACCGTTGAAATACGTATTATGTCGTCGTACATAATGTTCTTTGGCAATAAGCGGGGTGTCCATGAAAAAGGCCTTGCTTGGATGGCAGCATGTGTTTCTCCAAAACCTGAAGGTACCTTTCAACATTAATGCTGCCTTCACAGATGTGTAAGTTAGCCATGCCATTGGCACTAACCTAGCCCCAAACCATCAACAGCTGGTGGCACAACAGTCCCGATGATTTTTTTTCTATTTGGCCACAATTCTGTTCGGTATTTTGAATGGAAAATTCCAACAATTCAAAATGTAAGTAATAATAATAATAATAATACATTTTATTTGTAAGCGCCTTTCATAGCACTCAAGGACACTTTACAAGCAAGAGCAGACATTAAAATCACAGATAAAATTATAAATAAAAGAAGAGATAAATTAAGTAGAGTATGCGAGTCTGAATAGGTGGGTTTTGAGCTGGGTTTTGAAAGTGGGAAGAGAGTCAATGTTGCGAATATTGGGTGGAAGTGAGTTCCAGAGTTTGGGGGCAGAGCGGCTGAAGGCTCGGCACCCCATTGTGCTAAGACGGGCAGAGGGTGTAGAGAGGTGGAGGGAGGATGAGGACCTGAGTGAGCGAGAGGGAATGGAAATCTGAAGAAGATCTGAGAGATAGGGGGGGGCAAGGTTATGGATGGCTTTAAATGTATAGAGAAGTATTTTGAAGTTGATTCTAAGTTTGACAGGGAGCCAGTGGAGCTGTCGGAGGATGGGGGTGATGTGATGGAAGTAGCCTACAACTTGTCAAAAAGGCATATCTACAATGTTCATTCCCAAGAATGAAACTCAGCATTTAAATGTCGAATCCACTCCCCGTAGCGCCCCGCCTTTCAACTCATAACACCCCAATATTTCAACAAATCACAAGTCAACCCGTGTTGCCTATCTATTCATGTCTTTTTTTGGTCCTGTTTTCATCCACGGAGGTTGAAAAAGATAATCAGCCTATTTTGACAAAGGAGAAGAATGTACAGCTATTTGCTTTTATATGCAGCAAAAGTAAAAATGTGTCACTAAAGTACTCAAGTCGAGCACAGATACCAGAAAGATCTACTGGAGTATAGTTGAGAAAAACAAAACATTTATACAGCCATAAAGTAAGTGGGTTAATAGGAGGGTGCAGTTGGTTAGGTTAAAGTCGAAAGTGTCTAGTGCTGTTTAAATTCTGGGCTACCATGACCTCAGCTACTTCCAAGTATCAAAACCAGACGCCCAGTGTTTTGGCGTCACTCTTCTGTTGGAACACGCACATTGTGGTACAGGATTCTGGAATGCAAAGGCGGGAAACCCGAGGTACGTAATTTTGAGGACTTGTTTGGCAGAAAATTATGAAAGAGTGTGGTCACTCAAGAAAAGTCCTGGAACTCCATTTCACTGAAGCAGAATCCTTTTCAGTAGAAAGGCACAATCGCAGCTGACACAGTCGGCAAATTGTGCAGCAACACAAAGAAAATGTGCAAGAGGAGTCAGAGATAAACCAAAATAAAACAAATGGGTGGCGCAAGCACAACCCAACAGGACAGCTTAATTACACACACATTCTCATTCTCCAGGGCAACGCCAAAAACAAGTCATGTTGCAGGGGTTGTTCGTCATCTTGTGTGTGTACATTTGTTTGCCCGTGTCATATCTGCTATGCTAAGTTAGCATGCTTGCGATGGGTTAGACAGGATAAAGTCAAAGGTTTAGAGCGCTGACCAAATCTTGGACTGACGTGTCATCCGGTATTTCCAGCTAATAATACTCGACAACCTTTGTCGCTATCGACTGGCTTCTGACATAATTCTTGTTGGCATAGTTGAATCACTGTTGGCACAACTGGCAAAGTTCATTCTCCCGGGGACGGAGACGACTTTCCATCCCGAAAGCAGGGATGAAGGGGGATCATCGTCATTTTTGGGCTCATGTCTCATTGGAACATTCAAATCATGTCTAATTTTAAACAACGCGAGGGTGTTTCTCTCCACTTTGTGTAGCGGTGTTTTCATTTGTACTTCGCACATACTGTACTGTTCGTTTCTACTCATGAGCATAATTTATAGCATTTTTCTTGTACTTAATTAGAATAAAGACTTTGAATTGCTCCATCAATGCTCTGTGACAGCTTTAGTGTCAAAAACCAGTCACATATCATTCCAGGCCCATCAGTACAGTTGAAGTTCCGACTGGTACTGAAGGCCCTGGATAAACTTGACGAGTTTGCCAGCACATGGAGGCTGAAATCCGAGGGGGGAATTAACATGCTGGAGGCAGTAAAGCAAAGTGAAATGTTACGAAATGAAGTCCATAGACTGTTGGGAATGAATAAGTCAAATTTCATGGAACAAATATTTGGGTTGTGAATTTAGGTCACTGCTTCTGATAAGTGTTGAGAAGAGCAGGGAAGGCCTTGCTGATCCCGACGGTCTACTACCAAACGTAAGTCAAGCAATGGCAGCTGCGGATCATTCTAGGCCAGTGCTGAGCCAAAGAATCTGACCCCATTGCCGCTTGAATGTGTCAATCATATACAGTACTGTATGAGAAGTAGGCCAGACGACTGGAGGCTCGAGAACACTAAAGACCTCCACTTATATTTGAGCCAAATTCAAAAGCACAATAGATTGTGGTTCAAAATCTGCTGCCCAAACTGACTAAATATCAACTATTGTTCCGATTGAAAGCCTTCGGCAACCATTGAATTTTACACATGGCTGGCCATGATTTATTCCAAGTCAGTGTTGGCCAACCTTTCCTGAGTTAAGACCAGTGTTGCGGCAGTTACCTTGAAAAAGTCACCAGAACATTCCTTTAAAAGTAAGGCATTAATCCCTATTGCTTACTTGTTGCTTGTGTAGTGTAGTATTAAAATGTGTGGTTTTGTGTTGCATGTTTACTGTACTTGATTTTTGTTTTAACTCACTTAGTGTAGGGTGTGCTTGGCTTGGCGACCTCCTTCTCATTTCCTGAATATTACCAAATGACATGCTTATGGAGGAGTTGCAAGTGAGCCATTCTGCTGACATGAAACAGGATTTTGTCTCAGCAAATTGAGGTGTGTTTCTTGGGGGACTCATCCCTCACACATTTGCTCAATGATCAGGCCAAGTAATAGATGAGTGATTATTGGTTGGGAAATAGTAATACTCTATGTTACATTACTTGTTACTGAAAAAGTGGTCAAATTGCAGGAACACATACATGGCATCACCACCCAAGCTGTAAACTGTATTTCATATGAGAAATATCTCATTGTCCACTAAAAAGGTGTACTGTATATAGTAAAATAATGTCGACTAATTACGCACTAATTATGTCAGCCTGAAATACTGTATTACTGTTGTATCAAAGCCCACAGCTCTGGTTAATTGTATCTTCTGCCATCTAGTGGAAGAGCGGCAGAGGGAGGTAGTTTGCCGCGCAGTTATTCTCAATGTGGCTGCTCCAGAGGCCGCATTTTCGGCCACATGACGTCAGTTCCGGCGAAACCCGACCGCATGTGTTGTCCAAATTCAAATGAAGCCTGTTCAAATTTACCACCGTTTATGCAATCCACACAGGCTACATAAGGAGATGTCGTTGAATGCCTCGAATGACCCAGCCTCCGTATTGTCTTTCAAGAATTTGGAAACCTCGTGCGGTCGGGTCGCGCCGTAATTGACATCATGCGGCCGAACACGCATCCTGCTGTGTCCAGAATAAAATATTTTGTCCATCTCAAATTCACCTTTATCTGTATTTCATTGACAATTGTTTTAAAGCGTTTGAGAACCACGAATTTAAAATAGAAGTGGTTAGTTCCGAAGCCCGTCATGTCAAACTGTCACTCAATGTTTTTGACCAATGACCTTAATAGATTGAGTACTAAAAATACTAAGAGCCATATGTGACAGAAGCCTCCTTCATTTCTGTAATTTTATCGCTCTCTTGTGGACAAAATGCCCAATTGCTGAAAAATGTTCCGTTTCTTTTTCCTGAAACCTAATCAAAATGTATAGACTGCAAAGATAATTGGGAAATGTGTTTAAATATGAGGTGGGGTGACTCGATTTAACTATATAATGTGGCAATTAATAGATCTTTGATTTCAAATTAGAACCAAACACAAATATTTGGAAACTACAAATAGATTTTGGTGGACGAACAGACCAACGTGAAAGTGAAATCGTTGCTATTCCATCTGAGTCCGAAAGGTGTCAGTAGCGTGCTTTCGAACTGTTGCCCACTATCAAAACAAATCAACATTTTTGAAATAGTAACGCTATACAGTATATCATATTGAAATGAGTATTATTTTCTGACCTATATCCAAAGTGCCAGTAAAAAAAGAAAAAAATGTAACTGGAAAATAACCCTGCGAACATGCATGTTGTTGATGTTTTCGTCTTCTATTCTCACCATTTTATTTTGCAGTGGGACTTTTTGTAATATGATCGGGCAAACGGGAGATAATTAGTGTGTAATGCGTTGAATCAGAATGTCAATAAGGACGCAAAGGTGGCACTTTGATAGTTCATCGCACTATTTTATTCAATTACTGACATCTCACGAGATCATGTGTTCTCTTATTTCTTGTTTTTCTTTTTTCCATCGCGTTGATGCAACACTGAAAAAGCGCTATTTTCCAAAGAAGCACATACACACGCACACACACACACACACACACACACACACACACACACACACACACACACACACACACACACACACACACACACACACACACACACACGCACGGGTCCCTCCTTTGTGATATGTAAGAGCCAGAAAGAATCTCACCTGGACAGTTTTGCATGAAATATACAAATGAAACAGCTTCAAACGTGTTCTTTTTTTTCCTCTTTTTTGTATTTCCACATATAATAATAATAAATATCCATACCTATAAACACTCCAACGTAATCCAAATATTTAGTCACACGAACTGGAAAAAGATCCACTTTGCAAACACAATGATCAATGTACAAAACAATAGACATCTCCATAAAAATGTTGAATGGTTTTTGTTAGTGATTTCAGTCTCACATCAGAGGAAATCAGTGAACACAAACTCCCCATGGAGATTGCGTATTTCCTGAGGTTTATGGGTTCCCCGTAAAGGCCAGAAGACGGGAATGGCTTATACTTTACCATGGATGTGTGTGTACCATTGGTGGTACCAGATTACACTTTTCTGAGCATTTCACTTTAAGAAATGTACCTACTCCACTCTCCTTCTCGGCCACAAAAAAAAAAAAAAAAAAGCTGATTAGAGTCGTATTTAACTTTGCTGGCCCACTCGGAGATGTCGGGGGGGTTCTGAGTTGGTAACCTCCAACGCAGTGGTTGCACTTGGGATGGGAAAAGAAGACCTTTTGGATGAGCGAACGCAAATTAAGGGGGTTGTGGCGAGGGGGGGGGGGGAGATCCTGAAGAAAATGCAAAAGAAACACATTGTGAAAAACTGTACATGTAAACATCACACTTTCACTGAGTCCAAAACCGGAGGGTGGGGAGGGGGTACAAAAGCTTCACACGGGGATACAGGACGCCGCCTCCAGCCTGTGCACACAGCTACAGTCTTATGTGTGCGGCAGGGGCAAGCGTTCAAATCAAAGAAATAACAATAGCATTACAGACCACCACCAAATGATAAATTCAAACAGGCAAGGGATTCTTCAAACACTTTAGATTTTTTTTGTCTTCATTTTAAAACAGTGCTGTACCCACAGAAAAAAGAACAGTTCAAAACAGCTTCTATCACTCTTTGTACAGCTATACAGTACACGTACTGAACGTGATCACTTGAGCAATCCACGAGCTACCTGGGCAGTTGCAGCAACTCCAACAGTTTATTACGTTGTCCACGCAATAAAAATTGGGCGTCGGCATCATTTCAAAACCAACAAATAAAATCATGGTGGCTGATCACACAAAATGCGGTGTTGCGCCACTTACACATCAGCAAGCAAACGGTCGGCTGAGAGGGTCGCTGAGCGTGACCGCCGCGGCAACAGATAACAAACAACAAACAAACAAGTAAAGGAGACGAGGACGCACATGTCACGATTGCTTCAGACGATGGATGCTGGACATGTGCGAGGTTGCCTGCAGAGGAGATGTATAGGGCCAAAATTACATTTACCTCTCACATTGGCAAAAAAAACAAACAAACAAAAAAATCTATCATCAAATGACTCACACACAAAGGAACAAGCTCACATTCAACAAAAAAATCTCACACGCTCACTCACGCCCAAAGAACTCAAATACACAAACAATTCTCTCTCTCTCTCTCTCTCTCTCTCTCTCTTTCTCTCTCTTTCTCTTTCTCTCTCTCTCTCTCACACACACACACATACAAATCCCACATTCTGCAACTACAAATATCTACTGTACCTTTCAGATTAAAAAAAGGCACAATCTTCCCAAAAACTCACTCACTAAGTGTTACCTACATTCTAAATCCTCACACACACCAAAACAAACCTCTCATGCACATGTACAAAAAACTGAATTATACCAAAAGCCTCTCCTACCTCACAAAATAGTTGTCACATCATGAAAAGTGACATTTTTCGCACATATACAAAAAACTCTCACGCTCACCCGAAAACTCAGCCTCAACAGAAAACCTCTCACACAAATGCACAAACCTCTTACACACCCAAAAAGACTCACAGGCTCACCAAAAAGCCTCTCGCACACACACAACTTTTTTATATTCATGCAAAGGAAAAAAAAAGAATAACCTCTCACATGCACCAAACATAAAAAGTTCACATACTAAACCCTCCATCTTTTTTCTCCAAGTGAGACCTTTTTTGTCTTGATGAGATTCCAAAATTGTGCACAAGCTCCATAGTGTAACCAAGAAACCCTCTGAAATGTCAAATTCTCAAAGTCCCTCCCTCTGTCTGGAGCCGGTGACAGAATGTATGAGAGGTATTTTTTGTCTCTTTTGTGTGAGAGTTGTTTTGGTTATGTGAGAGGTGCCTGTCAATTTTGGCCTATACGGCGCCTCCTAAAGGCCCGCTGTGGAGCTGCAAAACTGCTTGTGAGGACGACTTGGAGGTAAAGAGCCGCTGACGAGCGGATCACCGCGTTACGTTTCCTTAATCCTGAGCTATAAAGTGCTTCCAAACTTGCAATAGTTCATCAAGCTGACAGTTGAAATGCAAACAGCACGCGGCGCACTGACTGTGTGACGGACGCATGCACGGACAAATGGACGCGCTGATAGAATGTCTCATAATGTGGTCAATAAAATCCTATATTTCTCTCTATTAGTTTTCTTTTTTTTTTTTTGTAAGGTGCGAGCCGGCCGAGTCGGCTGCTTGGAGTGTCACTTGTCCTTGTTTGGAATGTGCTGAGTGACAGAATTACCTCTTGACAGATTCATGTACAAAGTGGGACACTTTTACACAAATGGTCCATGACGACATTTACGCCCACCCCCGCCCCCACACACACACAAGTAAAAAAATCTGAAGAGGGAAAAGAAAGACACAAAAGGTACACTTGACAACCATGTTTGTGCTGAGTGACTCTCACCATCAAAAGTGTGAGACTTTGTCTTCTGCATGTGCGCCCTCTGACCTCACACACACACACACACACACACACACACACACACACACGGAGCGTAAACTGTGATGTAATTACATCTTTGTCAAAGATTGTCTCTTGCTTCTTTTCCAACTGCCACTTTTCAGACATGGTTGTGGTGACAGGGCGGCTGCAGTGGGGTTGGGGGGCGGTGGGGCTCGGTTCCATCGGCGTGAGCGAGCCACGCGCTCCGCTTGCATGCATGTTCGGGGTCACCTCAATTCAACGCGTGACAAAACGCACACAACAAGTCCTCCACAACGATACGACGACGACAAGGAGAAGAAAACAAAAACATGTGCAAGTCATGTTTGTTTTGAAAAGTGATGATGTTCATGACCAACATCAGTCGTCACAACATTGAAATTGGCTACAATGCTGCATGGGATTACGGCATCTTTTGGGATTGTGGCGGATTTCTCCCCCTTTTCGCCTGCGATATGAATAGTACACCCTCAGTGATTATCATCAATATTGCACCTTTTTCCAATTGCGCTCAACAATATATTGAATAATCTCTTTCTTCCCTGACAGGTGTTCGTGACCTCCTATCATCTTATTTCCTCGCCATGTCAAGTCCGGCATTTTCACAAAATGAGTCTTTGTCTCGAATAAAAGACAATGAGGTAATGTCTTGAGCGGACAGCTTTGAACAACTGTTGAAAACCACCCGAAAAGGAAGCCGACTTCTCCTGTGGGAATATTTACCCACGTGTGGAATGAGCGCATCACAAACAGCAACAGTGGCAGGCAATTTAGCAGCGGTTTGTCTGTTGATGGACATCCATAAAGTGGAATTGTTGGATGAAACGTGCTGACACAGAATCAGTCTGCAGTACACCTGGGTGCAGAATAACAGCAGTGTGGTTGAACGCTCTCAATAAAATGTATCAAATGAGTAAATCCTAGGCCTGCAACTCATGATTATTTTGATAATTTATTTATCCAATGATTATTTTTATGACTAATACATGAATCCGATGAAACTTTTTTTAAATTGTCATGGTTTGATAAAAAAAAATAGGACACTATTTCAAATTAGCAGTACATAAAATGCACAAACATAAATTGATGATTTTTCAACTACCGATACGATTGTGGGCCATAACACCCAGAAAAAGAAATTCTAATAATAATTCTTGATCATTCTTTTTCAAAGTAAAATTTGAAATTTGCTAATAGCTTACTTGCATTCAAGGAAAAATGCAGTACAGTTTTTATTTTCAGTTGACATTAACTTAAGCACAATATATTTTTTACTTTGAGTACTTTGAATAAAAAGTTTGAGAACTGCTGAATTTTTAATGCTTGAAATGAAAAGTGTATATTTTTTCTTTACAGTGAGTCATTAAATATTTAGGAGAATTTTTACCAAGGACCCCCTCAATGTAACACTCCCAAAAGTGTACCCTTAAATACCATAGGAGTTTAAAAAAATGTTGTTGCGATAACAGATTCATATATTTTAGAGAAATGTTTTCATGTACTGAGAATGTGTTTTGATGTTTCGGACACTTTTCTTTCAGGATAATTTTTTTCCTCATAATTTCACACCTGTTATTCTGGAAACGAACCTTGTACTCTCTAACAAAACGGGATTATACCGTTCCTCCCCCAAAATGTGCTTTTTCATTTCATACAGACAATGTTTGAGTTTGGATAGAAAATGCAGAGCCAGGACAGCGTAATATTCCTCCATCTTCACTTTTTTGTCACGGTACACCTCATTTCATGAATCTTTCTCCACTTGGATTTAGAATAGAATGCGCATCGCTCCCATTACATTAGTAGAAGTAAAAGTTATTACATGGCCTTATTCATTTATTATTATTTTTTAAAACACACTGCTATTATTCCATCTACAATTGAAGATCACCCAGTAGAATCTTTCAGATACTCGTACAGACTATTTGAGTTATTTTAGCGCGATGACATAGAGACGCCCTGTAGTAACCTGCACATGCAGGCTGAGAGGACTAATTGAACTCGTCCTCTGCTCATTGCGATCAGCGATTCCCAACCATTAAGGATCACCCGCTGGGCCGTGGGAATGATCCCATTTCGCTTCATTGGTCTAAAAGTTATAATTCATTTACCAACAAGATTGTATTTTTATTTATCTATTAATGCCAGCCACAAATAGTGATGGGCAGAACAATTACAGTGGATTTTAAAAGTCTTCGCACCTCTGATATGCCGGGCTTTTGTGATAAACAAGAAGATGAGATCAAGGGAAATAATTTCTTAACTTTTTCCACCATTAATGTGATCTATAAACGGTATGATTAAGTTGGAAAAAAAACGTTTTGTTTTTTTGCAACATTCAAACTCATTTTAAATTTGAGTCAGCATACACCTGTCACCATTTCAAATATCAGTGAGTGCAAAATCAATTTCAGGTGTTCTAGTAGGGTTTCTTGACATTTTTAGAGACTAGCTAGACTCACAAGCCGAACCCACTTTTCTTTTGGCCGCGATTCAAAACGAACCATGCAAACCAAGTTGTTAATTTGCTGTGACGTGTACTACATGAGCAACGTCATTCTTGGGCAACAGAAGCCCATAGTCATTCAAAAGGGCATGCGGGAGAGCTGATAGTTTGTGAACATCATTCAGCAGTAAATCTTTTTAAACTTTTAAATAACCGAAAACACATTAAAACTCCAGCATCTGACGACACTGAGAACATTTCGATCAAATGAAGTTTTTATTTTTTTGGGATGTCACATCTGCTCTCCGCTAACTGATTCATTTGGCTGTCTGTTTGCTCAGGTTTGCCCCACCTCAGAAATGTGCTTGATTCAAATGTAACCGAAGATTTTCTAGAGAAGAAGCTGCAGCTTAAGAACTAAAAACAGTTGATTCTATAAAAAAAGAAAACCAACTGTCCTTCTATTATATTATCATAGTTTTACTGTTTCGTAAAACCCTTGTGTCAAATCCCTGGGATTAACCTGCAATCGCTCCTCAGAATTTGAAATTTGCTCTCAAATTCATTCATTAGCAAAAACTGCTCCATAAAAAAACCATATATATATATATATATATATATATATATATATATATATATATATATTGCCTTGTGAACAGTTAAAAAATAAGCAGGCAGGAAAAAAATGCTAGAAAAAGCCTACTAGAGCATTTGAATTTTATTTGGGGTTAATCAGAGGCACGGTAAGAGATGGCAGTTGTGTGCTGACCTTTTTAAAATGAGTTCACATGTGACTGGTTGATTTTGAAGGCAGCCAGTTATAAAGAGGGTGTGCACACTTGTGCAACCTCATCGTCACAGTTGTTCCCTTCACTTAGCTCTTTGGAAAGATGTTAATAACATCCCGACTGAGTTGTAAAGGTTATATCACATTCATGAAAGAAAAAGTTTTGAAATGATTTATCTTGGTCTCATTTTCCCCCCACACCGATTGAGTGCATTTGTCAGTAAATTCGTCTCAATTTACTAAATAGAACTCATCACAGAAAGTATTTCTGTGACGAGTTCGTTCAGTCTGGTGGTTTTCTGAGAGATTTTTCTTGAGCTTCGGCTCATTAAAGGTTGGGAAAAACGGCACTAGATGGACGATTGGATTCGTTTTCTCCACATATCATCACTTCCTGAGACAAATGGGGTTGAGGTGGTGAGAGAAACTTAGCAGAGAGCCGACAGAAGACAGAGCACTGAGGTCAAAGGGAAGCGAATGCATAAGGAGTCGTGTGGGATGAGTCAAGGTACCTTACAGGACCTGCTGTGCTTGGCAGTACCACTTCCCTTTGCTTGTGCCTCTGTCCAACAGCGTCAAGACTTGCATGTCAGGGTGACATATTTACACGCGGAGATGGACGGACGGACGGACATACAGGCCGAGTTCCGGCCAGTGCTCAGTTCTGCTGCAGAATCAGGTTCTCCAGTTCGTCGGCCGAGCGGAGCAGGAAGGCGGCCGACTCCCGGTAGCCGGCGATGAGCTGCCTGACCGCCGTCACTTCCGGAGGACTGAGCTGGGCCGAAGCCCCCCCGCCGCCGCCGCCCTGCCCGTGACTATTGGAGCTGGAGGAAGAAGAGTTTGGAGCCACCGACTTCATGCTCAGATCTGTTGGACCTGCGGACGCAAGTGTCATCTCATTAGAGCACGGGTGCCCAAACTCTTTGGACCGAAGATCGACTTTTCGATCAACTAACCTCCCGGGATTGCCCCTTACCGCGCACGCGCGCGCGCACACACACACACACACACACACACACACACACACACACACACACACACACACACACACACACACACACACACACACACACACGCACACACACACATACACGCACGCACGCCATGCTGAGAAACAGCCTGACACGGAGGCATGCGATACACTTTTGCAGCCTGTTAAGATAATATAGAGTAGATTATCACAGAAAATAAAGAATATATGCCTGTGAGTATTGTTACATTGTCTGTCTACATGTGTTGCTTCACTTTTTGTGTTCAAGTCTGTTGCCTAAACGTTTACAACACAGCGAGTATGCGTGCAAAATTCGTAAGTGGTGCTCACCATTGGTTTGGGCCGCAGCCGCGCTCTGCTGGTTGCCGGCGACGTTGCCGTAGCCACGCAGGTTGTAGTTGAGGCCTCCATTGGTGTAGAGCTGGTCTTGGGCAAAAGCCGTGCTAGAGATGACGAAGCCCGAGGGGGCCACAGATGCGGGCTCCCTGGTGCAGGGCTTCTCAGCGAGGACGGGCTCGTCCTGTGAGCGCATGTTTCACTTTAGTGGCACTGAGTCATTCGAGACACTTCATTCGGCGTGCATGTACGCACAGATTTTTGCATTTAAGAACATGTTTGTTACTGCAGTGTGCTAACTATGATGTATCCTAATAGAAAAGCATCTTTTGATATTATTTGAGCCTCTCTTAGAGCTAAATAAGTGAACTCAATTATTGGAAGTGATGGACAGTAGACTTAGTATACTCTCCATAATGAGCCTGAACAACTCAGGCTAAACCTGGGTCTCCCCAAAAACAAAGCTAGCACTTGAACATCCGTGCTCAAGACCGAAATGACTTCTTTCAGTACTTTGGCGTCATCCCGTGGCACCTCAGATCATTACGGCAGGTTCCAAAGAAAAAGCACAAATAGGTGAATTTATGATTAGATACTTCATACTTTAAATCATCCCAATGTGGGAATTCAGGATTAGGCGAGGCTTCATTGTCATACAAGGCAGTTTGTAATAACACACTTACTATTCAATTCTCTCAGAGAGTGTCAAAACAAATAATTTGTAGTTTTGCCTTTTGTGGAGGCACAATGCAACAGTACTTGTATTGGATCTTTTCAGACTGCATACACATGATTGGTCAATGTATATCCTGATATTTTTTTTACCGCTGGATAGATGTCGAGCCGCATCCTCTTGGCGGCGTTTCGGGTTTCGCTCTCGCATGCGGCGGCGAGGATGTTTTCAGCCATGGCAGAGGTGAGGTGAGGAGGGGTTGGTCTTATCTGTCAGCAAAAAATTGTGCATGTTTAATAAATGTGAAATACTGGATAGAACGTTTAGGAATGTTTGCAAAAAATAGCGCAAGGGCATTTGGTAGAATGCGAGTGTCGAACGCTGGCTTAAGCTGAAAATGACGCCCAAAATGTATTTGAGTTGCATATGCATGTAGTTGAGATAATCCCCAAAAGGATAATGTTTTCCAAAACACCTAAATGAATCAGTAAGGAGGAGAAATCGAGTGTATGGCCTGAGTTATTGTAGAGAGAAGAAATCATGAAATAAAATTTAAGTGGGCTATATTCAAGTAAAAATACATTCATCACAAGCACAAACTTCTTTCTGTTCCCATCTGATATTCAACCTGACTCAGTACGAGGTCAAATGAACTTTCAATGACCTCAGTGTCATAAATTCTTCATGAAATACCGTGACTCCTGAGGAACGTCTTTTAAGGTCTTATCTACTTTAAAAAAATGTTGAGCTCTGGTTTGATCAGGTATCTTCTGCCAAGTCAATAAGAATAAACAAACTAAGTGCAAGTGAGACAAAATGCTTCATCTTAATTGTATAAAACATTCTCATTTCTTGCCTTGCGTACGCAATGCTAGACTTGTTTTTACATTTTTTCTTTCATTGTTTTTAGTTCTTAGTATTATGGATTATTATCTGCTTAGTTATTATTTTATACAAATGTGTTTTTTCTTTCATTTAGATGAGCTATTAGTTTGCATTTATTTTTTTAGGGGAGGATTTCATCTAAGCCCTTCGGGCTTCCTTTCCTCGCCCGCACAATCTGTCTTTGTCTTGGTACCCTGTTGTTCTGTTGCATTGTGCAAATAAGAAAAATAATAAGACACACACACACACAGACATAAGACATATATATATATATATATATATATATATATATATATATATATATATATATATATATATATATATATATATATATATATATATATATATATATATATATAGAGAGAGAGAGAGAGAGAGAGAGAGAGAGAGAGAGAGAGAGAGAGAGAGAGAGAGAGAGAGAGAGAGAGAGAGAGAGAGGCAAAAACTGTCTAACGGTACACCACAGGATAATCTTAGAGGATAATTTTCTGAAGAAGTCAAGCTTTTGTTGTTGTTGGTTGGGAAGGGACAAAATTGGGACAAAAACAGCTCCATTGTCTTTATGTGTGTACCAGGCCTAAGTGTTGCTTTACTATGAGCACCCTTGCGCTTTTATCAGTACTTGTGATGGAGCGATGATGAAAAGGTGGCTATTAATACCTCAAAACCACTTTTTTTCATGCGACGACAAGATTTGAGGTAGGTGCGAATGCGCTTGCGAGAACGCTCCTGGAACTCGGGGAACTGGCGACTGCACGATTCCATGATGGCCTGTATCTTCTCCTTGGGCTGTTTGGAGATGGGCACCATGCGGTCCAGATTCTCATCCACAAACAGACGCACAAACATCTGAGAGAGGGGGAAGGGAGGGACGGGATGTAGAGCAGAAAAAATGGAGTCAGAAGTAGTGGGGGGATGGCGGCGAGAGTGGTGCGGAGTTGAAAACAAAAGCGAGGAAAGGCAGTGAGGGGAGGGGCGAGCGTATGGCGGGGAGTGGAAGAGGCAAGGATCAAGAGGGAGGGGGAGGTTGTGGAAAAACACACACACACACACACACACACACACACACATACAGACAAATTAAACTGCTGTATCACGAGAAAGACAATATGCATGCATCACACATTTTTTTTTAACGGTCAGATTACGATGGAGATGGTCACAACTCCTCAGTAAGATGCACCAATATGAACTGTTTTACACAGGAGGATAAAGACAACATGCCTGTGAGTATTGTTATGTTGTCTGTTTACATGTGATGCTGCACCATTTGTCTTCAAATAATTGCCTTAAGGGTTATATCACCATAATATCGATGCTTTTTGTTCGCACGTCAAAGCCATTTTTCATTGCTTGTTAGGATTACGCTAAGCGGACTTCCCTCAGGCAAATCTTAGTGTTTTTCTTGGGATATTCTTGTTGTTTTACACTGGTCCCTTGAGATGTGAGTACAGTATAATTAATTCTGCAACCACACTCATAACTCAAATCACCTTTTTTCATTAAAATGAATGGAAAAGCCATGAATCCACTCCAGCCTTCACAAAAAAAAATTGTAATGTAATTGATTATCATATCAATCAATGATGACAATCCTTGAATCGTTCAGAGACCTGTTTAACTTGAAATTGTCCATATCCTCAGTATTAAAGCCTCTCTGCAGTAAATATTCTTTGATTCCTCCAGTCCTCCATGGAAGCAAACTGATTGTCTTTGTGTTTGATCAACCCAACAATGAACCTATTTGCTGATTTTCTGGCGCATTATGCACCAAACAAGTAACGGAATCAGCATCGATTTATGGTTGTGCATTTTCTGCAGCGTCAATTTCAAATAGTGTCCTGTTTGTCAATCAAGCGATGGACATGAGAAAAAGTTTGGGTTTAAAAAAAAAATCTAATTCATTGATTAATCGGAAAAATAATCAGCAATTAACATAATCCTTAGGTCCAACCCGAGATACAAGTCTTTTGAGATTCGAGTACGGCCGCCAAATTAATCTTGTATGTTCGGAAAACCACTGTATTTTTGTCAACTATTTGCTGAAGCGCTTGTACTGGAAATAAAAATTTGGTGAGATCAGGCAGGTTACTTACGTTGAAGGCTTTAAGTCTCTCGGGGTCCATCCCCTCGGCGTCATTGATCTTATCGCTGTCGTCATGGTCATCGTGATCGTCGTCATCTTCGTCCATGATCTGCGCGCGGCCAGAGCTCAAATCCTCAGCGCACGCACTCAGTTCGGTCTTCACGGAGTCGTAGCTTCCTGAGCTGTACGGAGGTGACTGCTGACACACATGTGAACACGTCAAATGGCATGATCGCAAACATACTCTTCATTTTCCATGCATAAACACTGTAGTAAGATCCCGCTTGATTTTTACTTGGTCCATGCGCAGCCTCATAATAATTGTCTATATCACATTATGAACTACAGATCTTTACAAAATGTATTAACAGCCTGTCTGATATTCATGAAGTGTTGGACTTTCCCCTGGAAGTGATGCTGACGGATGCTTATCCTTCAACTTCCCCATTCTCTTCGGCTGTATGTTTCTGTTTCTGTAGACAAGGTTGTCTCCATGGTAATGACACGATAAGTTTTGGCGTGCTGGCTGGGTCAAACAGACTTGACGCTGACACAATTCACGAGTCCACACAATGTATACACATCCCCAGCTTTTCACCACCTTTGTTTGCTTTCCCACTCTCCCCTCCTCCCCATGATGACCCAGGTGCACTGCGGATGTGCTAGCCTTGAAACAGCTGAGCTGCTAAACAGTGTGCCTGGGTGTCACCTTCCATTACCCTTTTTTCCCCATGCCCACTTCTAAACCACGACGCTGTATTGCTAGTCCACAATGCGGCATTTGACACAGCTGATCATAATATACTGCTTGACAAACGAGAACAGTGGGTGAGACTTACTGACGCTGTGTTAAATTGGTTCAAATCTTACTTGCTTGAGACAGACTACTTTGTCTCATTTGTTAGTCAAGAGTCTGAGCGAACAAAAACCACATGTGGGGTTTCAGAAGGGTCCATTCTTAGACCACTTCTATTTAATATCTACATGCTCCTTCTTGCTCAGATTATGGAATATCACAACATCTCTTATCATATCACTTCTTCCTTTCATAACTTCTGTGAATTGGGAATTTCTCCATTGCGAGACTAATAAAGGTTTTCTTATCTTATCTTATACTTATGCGGATGACACGCAACTTAGATTTTAGCATCATCACATGACTAAAGTCCCAAAGTGTATTCATCAACTCAGTTAGTGAATGGACCAGAATTGTCTCTCGCTCAATCCAGAAAAGACAGAAGTGACTGTTTTTGGTCCCAAAAACGAAAGGGCCAAGATCAGCGCTCACCTTAACACTATGTCATTGAAATTCTTGGTGTATTTATTGACTATTTTAACAACCATTTAAAAGCTATTACTAATCTGCCTATTTCCACCTAAAAATCATTGTTTGCATTAAGGATTTTCTGTCTCAACAAGCCACAGAAATTGTTCATCCTTTTATTTTCAAGAGGCTAGATTACTGTAAATTTACAGGTCTTTTAAACTCATTTAATGGCAAAATGTAAAAATATGTTTTGGGTGTTTTTATTTTTTTATTTATAAAGGGTTTTGCACACCTCTTAAGTAAGTATCAAGGCTTTGGGAATGTTTACCTTGGCATATTCTATTTTGATGGGGTACTTCCTGTTCGGGTCTGCCAGGATCGAGTTTGGCGGCGAACACCCGGCGGGCAGCAATCGGTCACTCAGGTTGACCGGCTGTTGGTCATCCGAAGAGGATGAGGACAAGGCGGTGCTGAAGTCCAGAGGAGTGCTCAAGCCGTTCTCGGGCACCTCCCCATACGAGGCACCACCCTCCGGGGGGTTCCCGCCCGCAGGCTGCACCTCGGACAGTGTCACCCCGTTGCCGCCACTGCTCTCCGAGGAGTCATCGTCTGCTGGGAGGGGAGGATTGGGAACATTCGCATTGAGACAAATTTGGTGTGGGTAATTCATTTGCACTTTCCAAGATCAGGGGATATCATAAAAAAAAATCACACATTCATATCATAAATTTGACTTGACTAGTCTTGCCTTGATATGACAAGTTCACAGAAGATGGGATAACTACAGTGGATATAAAAAGTCTACACACCTCTGTTCAAATGCAAGGTTTTTATTTTTTTTAAAAACTGAGTCCAAGATAAATAAACACTTTTTAGACCATGTGACCTACACAGCAAAATCTCTCAAACACATGAGGCAAACTGTGTTCTGGTCTGATGAGACGAAGGTTGAACTTTGTCAGGAAAAGACTACTACTACATGAGAACTTTATTTGGGGTGAAACAGAAGCACTTTAAATGATGGCAGGTTGTGCTGATTCTCATTTAACATGAGTTTGAATGTGAACTCTGCACACAGTCGTGTCACCAGCTACTAGGGTGTGCACACTTCTGCAACCACATTAGTTCATATTTTTTTGTGGGTAGGGGGATCAATTGAGTGGTACAGGTTTTGTGAAACTTTTTTTTAACATCACAAAGAGACCTGGTATTTGAACAAGGGTGTGTAGACTTTTTATATTCACAGTAGGTTATGGTACAGGTTAAAAAAAAGATAAAAGCAATGCAACTGGATTAAAAACTGAAACAAAGCAATTATTTTCTATTCAGTCTGTCATGCTTTTTGTTGTAGCCATTCCCCCCCCCCAAAATTGGTTAGCTAAAATCTATTTATCTCCTGTAACTAAAGAACGTGGCAATTGAGATGTTGTGAATAGTCAAATATGACTTATGTTTCTATACATGTGGTTCAAATATGCAAGGATGTGGTTCTCCAGTGCTTAGCACTTCCTTCCCTCTCGTGTCACGTGTTTGGTTGAGTTGAACGACTTGTCCCAATTTCCGATGTGTGCGTGGTATGAGGGTTCAGAACAACCTCCTTTGTCCTACTTTCCTAAGTCTCGAACCCGGAGAGAGAGGGGGGGGGTGCTTGACATTGGGGCTGGGCTGGCGGCCCACCCACTGCAGGAGTGTATTTACCGATTTGGATTAGACCACTAAGAACAAGCCAAGCTGTTTGCCACATCCAACATCAAGCGTGTTCATGTATGATGAGTCCCTTCTGCCAGTGAGTACAGTGGTGCCTCGAATGACCTGACGTACACATTTTTCGAAAGAAGGGCAAGTGGGAAGTTAGCATGACGGCAGCCTCACCGTCATCCTCTTTGACGGCAGCTGCGAGGTTGCTGAGCCTGGCTCCATTCGGACGACCGGGCTCAGGCGCTGGCGGCTGCTCAGCTGCCGCCCATGCGGGCTCAGTGCCGTTCATGTCCTCGCTGCTCACCGATGAGTCATCCTGCCGGGAGAGAGAGATAGAATACATTTTGCTCATGCCGATCTTCCATCCCGAGTTGTTTTTTTTTTTTAAAGAAAATATCAAATTTAATATAATTTAAGTTAAGAGCCAACCTTCAATTTTGTAAATTACCAGTTTATTCCCGATAATTCCTGTGTACTTCTTAGTAACTAAATACGTTTTTAACTCATGTGTTTGAGAGATACTTCTTGGTAACTAATATATCTGAAATAATGGTGAAGAAGTAATGATCTAAATACGTTTTTAACTTCTGCATACTCCTTTTTAGAATGGCAGTCAATGCGGTTTAAGGATGGGATATTTATGTCCTGCAGATGTTACAATTCAGAGTCGTTGATGGTGTAGTGGTGCACTCATCAGTTCCCACTCAGTGTGAATGGTTGTGCATCTCTATATGTGCCCTGTGACAGACTGGCGACCAGTTCAGGGTGCGGACTACACCCTGCAATTCTTTATTTTGTACTACAGGTGCAAAATAGAGTGGCCCGGCGATCCAGTGATTAGCGCCTCGACCTCACAGTGCACAGGTACTGGGTTCAATTCCAGCTCCGGCCTCCCTGTGTGGAGCTTGCATGTTCTCCCCGGGCCTGCATAAGTGTTTTCCTGGTATTCCGGTTTCCTCCCACATTCCAAAAACATGCATGGCAGGTTCATGGAGCACTCCAAATTGTCCCTGGGTCTGAGTGTGACCGCGGATGGTTGTTCATCTGTGTGTGCCCTGCGATTGGCTGGCACCCGGTTCATGTATTCCCCCACCTACTGCTCGAAGACGGCTGGGATTGGCTCCAGCACTCCCCGCGACCCTTGTGAGGGTAAGCGGATCGGAAAATGCATGGATGGATGGATGTGCAAAATAGTCTGGTCATTTAAAAAGTTTATTAATTCATTAAATTCCTATTAATATCCCATGGAAACTTTCCAATTTTGTTACCTGAAAGAGGAATGAATTAAGAAGCCTCCCTTTGAAAGAATACCTTTTATGGCAGCATCTATTGATTGTTTTAATCATGAATTAATCTGTCAATCGATAAACCAACAAATGCAATTTTAAAGTAATTTGCATCCTTGGATTCAAAATCATTTCAAGTTGGCAGTGCAGAAAGTGCACAAGTATACATTGATGATGATTCAGGGACTGGTTTAGTTTGTCAGAAAAAATAGAGAAGAAAAAAAGTCAACGTTTGGCAGGCGTTTGGAAGTGCCTTCTTTTGAGAAACACAAAGATAAACAGTCTGCTTTTATGGAGGACGACAGAAATTGGAGAATACTTACAGTTGACGGTAGGCCATCCATAATGGAGAATTAACATTGCAGTTCTCTCGGAATCAATCAGATTAGTCAATATCGGTGCTAAATTTTGATGCCGAACTGCTGTGAAAAAGGGTCCAATAGGAATTGACCTGGATGGCACAAAATTTCTTGAAATTCAATGAAAAGAAGACAGAGGTGATACTATTTGGTCCCAGTGGCCCTTGTACATCCCATCCTGTAGACTTGGGCCCCCTTTCTCCTTATCTTAAGTCAACAGTCTCAAACTTGGGCCGTAAACTGGACAGTGATTTCAAATTTGATCGGCAAATCGGTGCCGTTGTTAAATCCAGCTTCTTTCACCTTAGACAGCTGGCCAAAATAAAACCTCTCCTCTTTCATGAACGCTCTGAGACAGTAATTCACGCCTTTGTCACATCCCGGCTCGATTACTGCAATGCCCTTTACTTTGGAGTCAGCCAATCCTCCATGAAGCTTCTCCAGCTGATCCAGAATGCTGCTGCTCGCCTCTTGACTGGTACTCATAAGAGGGAGCACATAACTTCTACTCTGGCATCCCTTCACTGGCTCCCCATACATTTTAGAGTTATTTTCAAGATCCTCTTATTTGTTTTCAAATCCCTAAATAATCTCACGCCACCTTACCTCTCTGAGCTCATCCGCCCCTACGCACCTGCCCGGCGCCTCAGGTCTGCGGACCGGACATTATTAGAAGTACCAAGAACTAAACTGAGGCTGAGAGGGGATCGAGCCTTTTCCGTTGCTGGTCCCTCTCTCTGGAATGACCTCCCACCGAACATTCGTCAAGCTTCCTCACTGCCCATCTTCAAAACCCTCCTCAAAACTCACTTGTATTCTCTGGCTTTCGACTCAGCATGACTTAGATTTGTTCTTGGTTTTACTGTTTGGTGCTTTCTACCATCTTTATTACCGATTTGTTTTACTGTTTATTGTATATGTTAAATTGCTCCATGTACAGCACTTTGTATGCGGCGATGGCTGTTTGAAAGTGCTCTATAAATACAGTTGACTTGACTTGACTTGACTTGAGGAAAAGTGTTTGTGCGACACGCAGCTCCAGTCACGACAACGACAAATGAACATGGCGCAGGTGTGCAGCAGATTGTTAGCAGGAAGGGGGCAGCAGGGGCGAAGGAAGAATGACCAATGATGAAGGCGTGGGCAACGTGCAACAATGCACCCTCAGAAAAACTACGCTGAAAATGTATGCAAGCAGCAAGCTCACAAGCTCGGCGGGGAACAAAAGTGGAAAAACAATTTTAAGCTTTGTTTCCACCATTATTATCATCAAAATAGTTGTCAATTAATTTGATAAGGAATTAGCTATTGATTTATGCATTGCTCTCACTTGTAACTGCTCGGCAGCGACTGGCAAAATGCTTGTAGCCTAACACCAAAACGGATAAAGTCAAGTGTAGAGGATTAGCAGAGGAGCACCCAACATAATCTTGCCAACTATTCTCAGCCCATGCTGACCTTTGACCTCCTTCACACCATTGAACTTGGCCCCTGGGAATGATGGCGAATGTCACTGGGCATCTCTGATTGTGACGTAAAACATAAATGTGACTTTCCCGCATGTGTCAATATTTCAATGCCTCCCACTCTTTTCTCACGTTAACTTTGGTTGAAAATGACTCACAGTCAGTACCTAATACAGATACTTGCATTTTTTAAAAATGGTCAAAAGTAGCAGTAGCTGAACTGATTCAACTGAATTCCAGGAATAATAAATAAATAAATAAACAAGCTCTCCTCTGAAATGCACTTTAAGTACAAAAGTAAAAATTAATTTTTGCAGTCAATTGTACACAAAACCCGGTGTGATAACTTGGCACAATAGAGCAAAAACTTCTCTGCACACAAAACAGTTCCCCTTTTTTGCACAGTGCTCGTACTTAGAAGTAGAGCAACAATTAATCGATTGATCGACAACTATTTTGATCATTAAATAGTCGTTTCACTGAAATAGATCAAATCCTTTGATTTCAGCCTCCCAACAGGAAATGTTCTCCGATTCGAGACGTCCTCCGAGAAAGCAGGCTGATTATAAAAATAAGACATTTGCAAGCCCCTGCTTTTACTTTGGGAAAACAACCAACATTTTCGATGATTTTCTGACAGACCAAAACTGCAGCAGCATCATCAAGTCATGAAATGAATCACAAATAAAGTAGGCGAAGCTTTGATTAATAATTATTCATATAGGTTTTCAAATGCTGATTTTCATTTGAAGCTTTCTCCGCCCTTTGTTGTATTTTTTTTCACCTTTTCTTTTTTTGCTTAGTATCTTGATATTGCTGTTAATGTTATTCCTGAAAGAATTGGAAACACTGCCTTTGTTACTTGTACTGTACATATTTTCAATTAAAAAAAAAGTGAAAATGGCTTCAGAATCTGTGAACTACACTGCAATATTTTTTTTTCAAACCTGCTCATTTGAATGTTTACACTGTGCAATGCCTCCAACTTGCAATATTTCAAAAGTTGCTGTTTAACAAACTATCATCCTTGACTTCCGATTTTAAAACTAATTATTCATCAATTTGCCGTGCACATTTCATAATATGAGGAGACAAACAAACATTTCTGCGATTTTACAGTCATAGCGAACCTCTGACGAAAACCGGAACTACAATGTGGTCAGCGATGAAAATCAATTTGACACCCCAGCACGAGCTCGACAATTATTACGGTACACGAATACATGGTCCTTTTTTAAAATTTGACAAATTCAAAAATAAATTGTTCCAAGGAACTCTGCATACAGCGCCCCCCTTTTTCTGTATTTAAATCCCTGGAGAACCCAAGAACCCTTTCCTTCTTTGGAAAATGATTAATTATACATTAAATGACTGCTATATGTTCACTGAACACCAAAATATATGTTTTTTCAAATATTCAATGCTTGATTCCTAATTTAGGATTAGGGCCAAATTTGACCCTTTGGGATTTAAGGGTAGCATTTGACTGGCAGAATTTATAGGGGCCAAATTAGACCCTGTGGGTTCCCCAGGGTTAACTTTCATGATAGAAAACAATTTTGTTTTCATCTCTTACGTTGCGTGTCTCAGTGGATGGAGTCAATAATAATAATAATAATAATAATAATAACAATAATAATAATAATAATAATAATAATAATAATAATAATAATAATAAGCAAAGGATAGTAAATTGCTCAGTGCTATAGCTGTGGTTTTTACTGTGCACATGACATCTTATGAATCAAAGTACAACGTACACATAACAGTTTTCAAATTTAGGGAGTAAAAGTAAAAAGTCAGCATGAATAATAATCGACTTAAGCAAGATAAGGAGGGAGGGAATCCGTCTTTGTGATATTTCCAATCCTGGCTTGTCTGAAGTTGCCACCCAAAGAAATCTTTTTCTCTCACACACACTCGCACGCACTCACACACATGCGCGGGGCTGTAGTTTGTTATGATTAGCAAGAGGAGCTGCTGAATCCGTGTCACAGAGGGCAGTCGCTTGCTCCTATTGTGGAGGATCAAGCGTGGTGCTATTTTCAAAGCAAAGTGCAGCTCCACCGCTATGTTGTTGCTGTCAAGTACAGGTAATGTGAACTGAGCACACTTGAAGCTTTGGCGAAGCCCCCAAGTAACGGCCTTGTAGTCTCCTTCGCTGCTGCTGGTGATGAAGATGCTGAATTATTATTGAACACACCGCGACCAGCACAACGCGCGTTATACCGTTCTTGAGTGTTTTTATTTTTATTTTTTGGGTACTCACCGGCGAGTCTCAGCCTGGCTCCCGATTCCCCCAAAACGCACATCGTTCGCGAGTGCCGCTCCCTGCACTTTGCTGATAGAAAGGCGTATTGGGAGGACGAGGAGGGGTGGAAAGGAGGGATGGGGGCGTCTTTCTGTCACAGCCTCCCTCACGTGGGAGGGTTCTTACACGTGACGTCACGCCCACAAACTTAATCCCGGTTCGCGGTGGGGGAATTTAGGCACCAGTTTCTGGGAAACGGGCCAGTTGTTTTTAGTTATTTTGTTATGCTTCCATAAAAAAGAACAGGTGATAATTCGTCTTATCAATTGCTTCAACCATCAACACTTTGATATAGTTTATCTGTCATTTCATATTATCAGTGTAGTGAACCTTTATTTATCCCGCTGGAACATTAAGAAGAGTTTCTTATGTAAAATTTTGATCTGGTCCAAGAGGTTCAAACGGAAATGAACCCTAATAACAACTGCACAAAAGAGACATGTACATAAAGTCAAGTACACAACTATCCATCCATCCATGCATTTTATCCGCTTATCTTCACAGGGGTCGTGGGTGTGTTGGGGCCTGCTGATCCCAGCTGTCTTCGGGCAGTAAGAGGGGTAAACCCTGAAATGGGTGCCACCCAATTGCAGGGCACACATCACACAACGGGACAATTCAGAGTGTTCCATTAACCTGCCATGCATGTTTTTGGAAGGTGGGAGGAAACTGGAGTACCCGGAGGAAACCCACGCAGGCACGGGGAGAACATGCAGATGCCACACAGAATGGCCGGGGCCGGACTCAAACCCTGCACCTCTGCACAGTGAGGCAGATGTGCTAATCAAATAAGCAAAGCATTTAGATCTGAAATGAAGTGTGACGATCCGGACAGAATGTAATCAACAGAATGCAACTTTTTTTACTATTTTATTATATTACATGACGCACATTAAGGAAACTTGTACACCTGAAAAAAACAGAGTGTATTTCAAAATGTTGCATTACAATTTAAGTAAGAAAGTTAAATTATATTTGAATACTCATTTAATTTTGATTGTACTCTAATTATTGCAGCTAAAGGATTGCAAATCAGTGCCAATTTTAAGAATTGTTGCTCAAGAGTACATGCTAGCTGTGTTAGCTGTTGTGCTAACTGGTCAAGAATCAATTTTGGTTATTTAAAAAAAAAAAAAAGAATATAACATAAAATATTCATTTCTTTTTCAGACCCAAACACCCATCTGCTTTTAACATTTAGAGCTGATTTTTAATTGTGCTTTAGTGCATTTGTTGAGTATTGTGCATTGTCGAGTATGCTGCAAGTCGACGGGGAACTTGGGCAACGATTTTTTGCTCTTTTTCAAACGTAATATAATGGAGATTTAACAAAGAATAATCTGAATCTGAGTGGTGCTACATTATGGCAGAAAACATGAAAAACAGAAGAGAGGACTTGCATCGTATCCTTTCTGCTGAGTCATGTCGCTCACTTTTTTCCTCCTCCTCCAGATGGTGAGAGAAAAGTTTTTGTAAGCAGGTTGCACGTGGTTTGAGGGACAATTTGAGCATCACGAGCAAGATTTCAAATGTGTCTATGATGAAGCGAATGTTTTCACATTATCACAAAAATAAAACCATACAAAAAGATCATTTAAAACCCATTTCTTATATTTGGTATGTACGGTAATGCTGTTCTCAAGAGCGATTTTGTATTAGGAATCACTTTTACTAAAGCGACAGTTATACTCTGTCTCTGCATGCTTAAATTTTACACAAGTGCATGCTCCTGGATTTTGGACATGGATCGTTTGAAATTTAATGGGGTGACACAAAATGTCCTCCACTTTTAAAAGAATAACCTATGTAAGAAAAGAGTGGACAATGACAGCTGCTGGCTTCAGGAGCAAGATTTCAGTGCGGGGTACAGGATTTCAGTCAAATTCACACTATACAGTCTGTTTACTGTATTCCTTCCATATCTAAATTGCCGTTACGAAATTTGGGGGGAAAAAATTGAAACATTCTTTTCATGAAATGCCAGAGAATACAGTATTAAGGGACATTTTAAGTGAAAAGATGCAATTGTTCCACGAGGCAGATCAACCAATGCCAACAAACGCATGTCAGAAAAACACTAAAGTCACATACCATTTGAATAAAAAGGAACAAAACTGGGAAATTAGCTACCATGATACTCATGCAAATAATGAAAATCTGTGTTTTTAACTTGGTTTAATTTAAATCATGTAGGTATGCCATATCCATGGAATTGAATTAGCAAAATCTACATCCTCTTCACCAGAATGTATCAAATATTAAGTTGTCAACAAATAAAACCGTTTCTTATGTACCATGGAAGGGCCTAACTTCATCAGCTTTGCTTCCACCTTTTCATTTTTAACTTATCGTTTGGAAATCTCCCATGCATATCTTTGACATGATTTTAAAAAATGTGGAGACTTACCCTGTCAGTGGCAGTCATGCACTGCAGTTTCATTTGCTTCAGGTAGGTGGCCGTCAGGGGCATATTGTAGTCAATCTGGTCAGGGACCAGAGAGGTTGGACGGTCATTTTCTGATAAAATAAAAAAAGAAAGAAATCAGTCAAGACTACAGTAAATATACTTGTCTGAAAGTTGAATTCTCGGATTCTTGTACATTACTTACAGAAGCATCACATGAGAGAAACCCAATACAAATCAGACAGCACATTCAACGAAAACGAAGAATAACGAAAGAATACAAACATAAATTAAAAAAAATACATAAAAGATGCCAAAATAAAAACCAAGGAACATTGGAAATATTAAAATGGGAACACAATGTCAAAGTTTTCATAGCTCCTTTATTTATAAAACCAGATATAAATATAGATACAACTCTCTCAACAACACACAAAAATGGGCTTTGTGTTTGAAAATTTACTTTTGTGAATATAAAACATTGTAAAAAAAACATTGTAAGATTATCTTAATGATATTCCTTTTCAAGTGAACTCAAATTGACACTGTGAGGAACTCGTTTGAGTGATTCACATATCGAGCAAGGCAGCCATGGTCTCTTTTTTTTTTTTGGTCATCTTTTTAATGTGATATTTATGCTCTTTTGTATCGTCGAAGAATAATGGAGACTATTGTTTGGGACAGAGGTGTTTGTTTTCTTGTGTGTTTGTCTGACGTTCTTTTGGTAATTCATTCATTCATTAATTTTCCGATCCGCTTATCCTCACAAGGGTCGCGGGGGGTGCTGGAGCCTATCCCAGCTGTCTTCGGGCAGTAGGCGGGGGACACCCTGAACCGGTTGCCAGCCCATCGCAGGGCACACAGAGACGAACAACCATCCACGCTCACACTCACACCTACGGACAATTTAGAGTGTTCAATCAGCCTGCCATGCATGTTTTTTGGAATGTGGGAGGAAATCAGAGTACCCAGAGAAAACCCACGCAGGCCTGAGGAAAACATGCAAACTCCACACAGGGAGGTCGGAGCTGGAATTGAACCCGGTACCTCTGCACTGTGAAGTCGACCTGCGAATCACCAGACCACCTGGCCTCCTCTTTTGGTAATTCTGTGACCAAATAGAAGTCTTTATCTCCCCTCAGATGCCTCAAGTGGAACAACGTGTCTGCAGTCCCCCAGCTGTCCACTCGGGGGAGTCTGCCATCATAATTGCTGCTACTGAGCCTCTTGAGTCTTTGTTACATTATGTTGCATCCATTTTCGACAGCGTTTCCCTTCTTAGGGGTGAGTTGGAGCCTATCACAGCTGATTTGAAGCATGAGGCTGAGTATTCCCTGGACTGGACACCAGCTAATTCCAAGCCACAAGTATACAAACGATTCGCATCGAAGAACAAAGTACTCCGTTCACAAAAAAAAGTATTCGAAATATGCATCATGTTATTTGCTCCAACTTGAAAAAAAAATCTACTGCAATACATTTGTTAAATGCAGCTCAGTTGTATTTAATGTTTAAGTACAATACATTTTGTAATATTAATATTTTTGATTGATGACTTTTTTTTTTTGCTTTCAAACTTGGCTGCCGGCTAAAGATATGGAACTTAAGGTGCAATAATGTTGTTTTGATCATAATTTAAGTGCCATAGTTTTATTCTACTTTGAAACACAGCGTGAATGTTCAAACTACCGGTATGCCTAATTTTACAGCAGCTTTAAAAAAATCCAACATAGTCCATTTGCTCGGCAAATGTTGCATTTAACTAGTACGAGAGAGCTGCATTTACACCTTTTAACTGTTTGTTTTCAAAATGTTGTATTGGTATAATTGATATACAGTATTTGTAACTTTTAATGTGTAGTGCAGTTGTTTTTTTAATCATTGTGTTGTTTTTTTTATTTTCCTTCATTTAATTTGTGTTCATGTTCTTGCTGTAGAAAATGTTCCTTTTTTTTTCAATATACTACATTTCTATATACATTTCAATTCAGTTCAGTTGGACTTACTTTTTAGGAACAATATATTCCATTCAATTTATGTGATATGTTTATTTTCAAGGAGTTACATTTCTATTTAACTGATTGGTCCAATACTTTTACATTTAATTATTATTTAAGTAGTTTAAATAAAAGTAATTCTATATTTAAGCATGTTTTTACTGTGCATAGTTTTACAATGGCTTAAACATTTATGTGTTGTATGTGTTTGTGTGTGTGTGTTTTTTTCCCAGTTCAATGTACAGTATTTCATTTTCAAGTAAAATAAAATCTGCATTTCATGTTTTTAATTGTTTATTGTCATTCATTCATTTTTCTGTGTAACTTTTATGTTCAAGAATTCTTAATTGAATCATTAAGGTTTTTTTGTGTTTTTTTTTTGTTTTTTTCAAAGCTAATGCTTGTACTGTGCAAAATGTAACAGTGGCTTCAACTTTCGAAAGTAAAGTCTAGTTTAATTGTATTTCAACTTTAAGGACAACAAATCAGCATTTAATCTATATTACCAATTTATTCTTGAAACATTTACACTTCTATTAAATTTATTTTTAATATTTCCCTAGATTTACAGGTGTAAGTTCATAGATGATGTTCATACTGTGCATAAAGTTACAGAGACTTATAATAATATTAAAGATAACTTTTAGGAATTATAGGCTCTGGCTGTGTTTGAATGGTGGTCATGATGGTGCTACTTGGAGAACTAAGCATATGTTTTGAGGTGTAAAAAGTTTAAAAAGCAATTAAGTTGAAACTATTCATTGGAGTGCTCTCTGCTGGCGGAATTATGGGAACAGCATGCGCCCTTAAAGGTTGATTTTGAAAATAGCCCATCAGTTAATGATGTCTCCCGAGCAAGCGGGCCATGCACAGGTTGTGTTACCTTTGAACTCTGCGGTGCTGGGGTTGATGTGCATCCTCTTCTGACACTCGCCGCAGCTCATTAGGAAACGAGTGACCGCCTCTCGAGGCAAGAAGGCGTAGGTCTCCGCTATCTGTGGCAGAGGATGGACATGAAAATGGCATCAAATGTGTGTCAGTGCAGGTTGGTTTTTTTTAGTGTGTGTGTCAAAATGCGACATCAGTGTTGTTGCCATGTGGCGTGATTATCCCTCCAGGTGATCGTCTCACTCTCTCTTTCGTGCCGGCAGAAGGCCTCAGTCGAGTTGCAGTGTAGTTTTTGCTCTGTTTAGAGTTGCAAAATTTCAGGAATTTTCAAAATTGAAAACTTTCCATGGGAGTGCACTAGTGAGTGACACAGTGGTAGTAGATTGGCTCTTAATAGGAACCAAAGAGTCCCTGGAAAGTGAAAATAAAAATGTGTTATAAATTGGCCAAACCACAGAGAAGAATGCTGTTACAACCCTGCCAAATTGGAATGATTAAAAATCGGCAGTATATAAAATGGGGCTTCAAAATAATGAAAAATCAAGCCATTATAGCCATTATATCTGCTGGAACCACAACACAGTGAATTGTCAACTGTCAATTAAATACCACTTCGATCTCCTGGAAAAACCTTTTTTGTGCCAACACATACTGTAACTACATGTAGGTGTCGACAGATTATATACGCTTAAAGGCAATGTTGGAATACATCCCACTGGGCTTGGATGCTTATAAAAATACTGTATATTGAAGATGATAATAACAATAATAATAAGTTCACTGAATTAATTTCCACAATGACTCGCATGATGCATGCTGCCATATTTACTGAATGGAATATAATAGCATCTACCACACAAATCTGCGGAGCACAGAATCTGTCTGCCTGCACCTCAATCAAATGCAATCAAATCATGTTACACCACCTGCACCGCAACTTAGACCTGCTTCCGGCTGGTCTAAAGTTTAGTCTACTTGCAGTCACCAAATATCCAGGCGCGCCGGGGGCGTGCAAAAGAAAATGCCCTTGGTGCGTGGGAAGGCCCAACACTCTTGCAGTCTTTGTAACGTTTCCACAATTATCTTCAAACATCATCACTGATCTTGAAACATGAATTATGTATGAAGAAACAAATCTCGGAATTGACTTTATAGGCTGTTTAACCATAAATCTCCACCTTGGTGTTGGTGTCATGCTCAGCCTCACCCCCGCCCCCCACCCCTCCACCCCACACACCCCCGCTCTCCAGCGCCAACCTCCCCTCCTTGTCCCCTCTGGCGTTTCCCTGGAAAATGCGACCTTCACGAGACCACGGAGAGACAGCAGGGGTGCCCACCCCCACCGGGCCCACCACTGCTGCCACTGCTCCCCATCCCCTTTGCCCCCACCCCACACTGACACACTCACACACACACACACACACGCACACACGCACGCACGCACGCACGCACGCACGCACGCACGCACGCACACACGCACACGTGCACTCACACACACACCACGGCCCCTTGAGGCAGCTGAGAGGGAAAGGCCACCCAGAGGAGCGTGCTCGTCCCAGAAGGCCACAGTGACAGTTCCATATTATGCCCTGCCCCACTGATGCTGCCTCCTCAAAAGGGGACACACTATGAGACGTGACAGGACCTCTCTACAGGGCAGGGGCACAAGTAGAAATTGGTTTCATTTTTGGGGGGGCAGGGGGGTTCCTCGGGGGAAGGGGGAAGGAGGGAGGTTTACCAAAGTCCTGCAAAACTGTCCAACACGGACACAATCACACAAAGAAGCTTATTTTTGTCTTATTACACTCAGTCCAGGCATCAGAAGCCACATCGACGGCGTTTGTGGGCTTGAGGTCAGATTGTCTTTTGTTCTCAAGGCAGTGGTCATGTGACACATCTGGCAAAGTTGGTTTTGTTCCCTTGGAAACTATTGATGCTAAAAATTATACATTGCGTTGCCAGTGCAAAAATAAATCAATAAACGATGTTCTTGAAACAGAAAGGACCCTCCTGTGGTTAACGTGTTTAGCCACTCATCACTTTATCATAAGAAGAACTTGCCTTGTCCCGATCCCTTTATGTGATTGGAAATCAAGGCCAAGCATGTGTTTGTTTTTTTTAGGGGGGATGGGGCTGAAAATATTGGATTTTAAATTTTTCTTCATTTCTAAAGTCAATAACAAAATTCTTGTGAACCACTGCTGACTCATAGCCATGTAAAAATGTGTCATGCTGAGATATTTCGTATGTCAGCGCTGTTAAAAATGAAAACATCTTGCAAGAAACATACATTTTGAACATTAAGTTGAATTGAAAACTTCCAGACAAATTTATCAAGTACAATTATACATAACACATGAAATGGATCTACTTGGCGCTGAATATGTCACTCTTTTTTAAAATCAGAAAATTATCTTTGAATTAGCTCTACAGATGCCAACCTCTGCTCTGGAGCACCTACCTTGTGATTCTGTCAGAAATTATCATGAAGGAACTACACCCTCTTTATGGGGCACAACATGTATTTTATTTTGAAGGTGGACGATTCACATGGGCAGGAAGTCAATTAACATGTCACGGGTCACGCCTGGCCTTGAGTTTTACACTTGTGCATTAAGCTAACGCGGCCTTTGATCAGGCAGTTGTTTAGTTGTTTTAAATGTATGTGTCATTGTTTTCAGAATTTGGGATGGATGGATATTTGCTAAGCTGTTGCTTGTTGTGAAATGAGTTAAGGTGAGTTCACTGCCACAACACAGTAGTTGTATCGCAAGATTAGGCTTGAAAGTCAAACCAAAGGCATTAAAAAAAAAAGAAATCAGCTAAACGAAGGATTGTATCTTGAAAAACTCACAAGTCGAGCCATTCGTATCTCAAGGCACCACTGCAGTGGAAGCAGTGGAACAAGAGGATGCAGTTGCGAATGAATCAACACAATTTCTTGTTGGAAATTCAAGCACTGGCTGACAGTAGGCCATACAGAGGCTTGTCCCACATCAGCATGTCACTCAAACTCAGAAAACCCGTCTGCCGTCGTCTTCCAGGACCTGAGCTCCCGCTTATAGGTGAAACTCCAAAGTGTGATAACTCACCGCTTTGTAGGTCTTCTTCTGGCCCGCGTGTTTGGGGGCCCGGCCAGGGTCGGCGCCAATCTCCACATGCATGGCATAGATGATGTCAAAGAAGTCTTCCACCACAGCCACACGCTTCAGGGACGAATTATCCTGGGCTGAATTGCCGTCCGAACACTGAAACAAACACACAACTCTACATTAGTTTAATGCAAATAATAATTGTAATTGACAGCAAAGTAACTAACTTTTAAATTACAGTAATTACAATGAATATGAGAATTTGAAACAAAAAGGTCAAAGAATAATTATAAATACACAAACCGAGAGGTGTATAAATAGAAAAGTAAAGTACCACAATGGTAAAAGTATTCTTCTTTGTTTTGAAAATGATCAATTTATATTCTACACAATAAGGGGTAGGACTAGATAAGTTGTTTACTTCTTCCTACTCCTTTGAGCATACAACTGTGATGATGAGTGTTTTTTTTTCTTATACATACTTTTAAATTTTCCTTTCATAAATTTTGCCTACCTTTTGGCAATCTGTTACTGTGTGTAAACATTTCTGAGTACCATCATTCTTTCAGATGGATACACACGCGTGTATATTATCCCAACCCCCGGGGAGAAGTTCTCAGAACTCGTTACCATTTTTTGGATGTCATTATTTTCGCTGCTCACCAAAAATCAAGAAGGTCTCGCAAGTGGATTTGCCCTGAAATGGGTCCGGGTGAGAAACAAGGAAACGGCCGTAAATCAAAACAAACACGACTTTCCAGATGTATCAAAGTACTTTCCCCAGACAGCAAAAAGTATTTTCCACAGCAAGTCTTATTGGCCACATCACCATTTCAAAATACTCACCTCGGACACACTTAGTAGTCAGCATCGAGATGATTAGCGTACTTTTTTTCTTCTTTGTTTGTTATGTCAAGCGAGAGGGAGGTCTTGGTCTCACCTCAAGGAGATTTTGCGCCCTGCGCTACATCTAGCACGACCCACTTTTACACAAAAAAGCAACACATCAGTGAGCCTTCGGCCAGTTTTTTAATTTATGTCCGTTTTCTCATGAGGCTGTGATGATTCTTGGTAAGCAGTGAAAATGAAGTTATCATATATAACATTAGAATGATTAACAGCCATCCATTTTCAATGCTGCTCATTCTAATTAGACCCGGCCAGGGCCGGACTGGTACAAAAAAAGATATAGTCCCTGGATTCTGCCTGAGACAGGCCAGCCCACACACACAAGCACCGACACTTGTTTGCAATCCCCTCTGTAACTGAGAGGTCATTGTATGTCATAACATCCACAGTCAGGGTTCTATGAAAATTAATGCAATCTTGTGTGAAAATAATAGATATGCTATAATGGACATCAACTGCAAGAATCAAACATTCTTGCCTCAAGACAGATTCTTATCAAATTTGTATTCAGACCTGAGTCCTGACTACCCCTGGCAATCACGTAGCTCTGGCACTGATGTTGATTGATTCAGTTTGCTGTCGATATTGTCAATGGATCAATGGGATGGTCCCGCTAAATTGTGAGCTGGTCTCTTCGGGTAAAATCCAGGGAAATAATCATAATCAATTATTATTATGGCAGATGACCAGTCCAGCTCTGATCCCAGCTGACGTTGGAAGCGGGACATAGCCTGGACCGGTCAGTGGGGACAGTCATATCAAGTCCTTCAGCCGGAGAGGTCGCAAAACATCTCATCTCCACACCGTTTAAAAATAACCCGTTGAAGACCAACAGTCCCTCCCACCGTCCACCACCTCTGGCAGCTGTCCTGCCTCCTGCACCGCTGACCCTGTCGCCATAGAAACTGCCACTGATTTCTCTCGGGCAGGTGTGCTGGGCACAGGGTCACGTGATGCACCATGGAAGTGGGATCGCCAGGACAACCGTCTCCATCCGCCGCGTCACATGCTGCTCGTGTTTGCAGAGTTGTTCCTAATTGTCATTGCGTGGAATCGTTTCAGCATCCCGGGTAGCAGCTAACAGAAGGCCTGGATGAGAAATTAAAGAATTGTGATTTTGTCTTCAGGGAGATTGGGAATGATCTCTGCTTGTAAGAGGAGCATCCCAACCAGAAAAAGTTGTCCCATGGCCCTGAAGGGAGCACCATTTTGTCCCTCCCTCCCTGAGATTTGTGCGCTGATCCCGATTTGTGACATTTCTTGGTCCCATCCGGACGGACGGTCGTGCACTGTTTTCTTACGCCTCGCCGCTGCCCTCCCCCTTTCCTTCTCTCTTCTTGCTCTGGCTCTCCCAAGTGCGAGGTAATGATCGTTGCCATGGCAACTAAAACCAGCTCACAGAGCGGGTTTGTTTTAATCCGGCCCGCCCCGCCTCTTCCGAGCCACTCTCCCCTGTCAGCATGGGCTAAATGTAACGCTAATAAATGAAATAATAACAACAACCCTCCACCTCATCATTGCAGCTGCAATCAAGCAAGGTATCATCACGGTAACTCCCCCCCCCAACCCTCCAACCCGCTCGTATCGCCCCTTTCCCAGTGTCAACATCACCAGCGCTACCGCTGCTCGGGACAATGGTGTCAGGTCCATTCACGCTGGATTTAGATAATCTCATACAAGTGTGGGGTGTGCATTGCACCCACAGCACTGCTGCATCTCTGCTGAATTCCTCCGAAATTCTCCAAGACGGATGTTTGCAGCACTCGCTGGGAAGGACACAAGCATATCTATGAAATAAAGGCCTTCGCAGCACTGTTTTCACCACTTTATCATTAAAAAAAAGGCTCCTTGCTATTCATTTTTACTCTATAAATGTATAATTTTTGTATAGTTTTTTTACGACTAATCAAATTAGATTTATTCACTATTTCCACGTGACAGTGAAATTCTGAGGATTTCGAAGTTTCACAAAATCTCGAAACAATTGATTGATTGTTTACATCAATTATCAAAATAGCTGTTGATTGTCTGCATTGTTACACCTCTATTTTGATCATTGTTTGTTGCCTTTACTTCACTTTCTTGTCTAAACCCTCTCATTTCACCCTCTCAACAGTAAGTATTCTTCCATTTCCGTTCTTCACGAACGCAGAGCAATTATCATTGTATTGAGTCACAATAAGATATTTGCAAACGTCTGTTTTTACTTTGGAAACAAAGGATCAAGATTTTCTGACAGATGTTATAAATCAAACCAGGAACTGAATCATAATCCATTTACGAAAAACAAAAAATGCCCATTTCATTCCAATACATGAACGTTTCCAAATAGCGTCGAATTGGCTGGCTGTCAACAGACTGAACATTCGCCACGCTGGTGTTCACTGACGCCATCAGTTGAGGACAACGTGTGTTTTGTAACCGATTGTTCAACAAAGAGATTGAAAGTAGACAAGCGGTCCTCTATCCAACCACCTGTGGAGGGATAACAGTATGACAGTAATCTGCCCCCCAAAAAAAGAATTATTTTGCAATCAACTTTATATGCAATAAAGTGATGCTAAATAGATTGCTGGAATAATCAATACAACAATCAATTCTAAAAAGAATCCAACTGCAGCTCTAATCTAATTTGATTATTTCTGGAGTTCAATAAACACCCATCCAGGAAAAGAAATGTACGGTACTGATTTGCCACCTGTTGTGTGGAGGTAAGAAAACGCAGTTAGCCACAACGTCAGACTCGTCAGCAAGTGAAGGCCGTCCCGAGCTAAAAGCTTCCAGAAGAGAGTCAACAGGGAGTGAAAGATTCACCCCTGAACGCATGCTGCTTTCAAGTGTGCCTGTTTGTGTGATCTACGCGCGTTCAAGTACAGTACACGTCGAGCGGGCAGAGCTGCAAGCATCTCGGAGGAGAACAGCTGTTGAATGGAGCCGCAGCTATTTGGCCTCATCGGCGGCGGCGGGGCGTTTTAAAGAGCAAAGGAGACATGTCAGCATCCCTAAATGGCAACAAGGCATCATGAACACGCCGCAGCGCTCCTTTCCTCCTTCGCGCTCTCGCTCTTTCTTTGTAATCCCGCAGGACTTTGCTCTCCTCCCCAGCCACTGTACGACCAGCCCCCATCCTCGCGTCGGCTCCCTGTCCCGCAACAAACCGCTCTGTTGCTAGGAGACTGGAGGGTTTGAGTCGGCCGCCCCCACCCCCGCTGGCAGTCTCACGCACGCGCGCGCACACATACGCAGAGCACACGAGTCGCTGATGACGAGAGAGGAGCGGTCCTGCACACAGCTAGGCAGGTCAGGAGGAGGGGATGGAGGAGGTGGGGTTCTTGACGGGAGGCAGCCGGGTCACAAAGGCAGGCAGGCCACGAGAGCTGCTGGACGAGACGCGGCCCGCCAAAAATGAGCTCTACGGCCATGCAAAAAGATCCCATGCCAGGGGTTTCGCGGTGAGAGGGGAGTTTGCGGTCTTTCCCAATCTTATAGTGGTGCCTTGGGATTTAAGTTTCCAGGTATGAGCCATCGCTAAGCCGATATTTTGACTTGCGTGACCAGCACAAAAAGTCAGATACGAGTACGCTTCAGACACCTTTCCCAACACCTCCAGATGGCGCCAGCAAACTTCACAGCATCCGGCCTCCATCAATTCGCATTGGTTTCCTTGCAGTGGGAGGACAATTTAAGTTGGTGACGCTCATGCGCTGGCTTGCCAACTGCCGGTGAGCTTTAGGCCAGGGGTGTTAAAGTCATTTTTGTCACAGGCCACATTGACAATTGATTTCCCTCGGAGGGCCGTTATGACTGTGAAACCATTTAAATGATTAATCACCTCTTCAAATTATTACACATACAGTGCACAACAAATTTATGGATAACTAGTTGAAATAGGGAATTGAAAAAAATGGATTGCTCAACTGTAAGAAGAGGTTTGGTAACAAGAAAATGCTTGCATTGAGATATTCATCCATCTATTAATTTTCAAATGAGCTTATCCTCACAAGGGTCGGGGCCGTGCTGGAGCCCATCCCAGCTGTCTTCGGGCAGTAGGGGTACACCCTGAACTGGTTGCCAGCCAATCACAGGGCACACACAGACGAACAACTATCCGCGCTCACACTCACGCCAAGGGACAATTTAGCTTTAGAGTGTTCACGCAACCCGCCATGCATGTTTTTGTAATATGGGAGGAAACCGGAGGACCCGAAGAAAACCCAAGCAGGCAATGGGAGAACATGCAAACTCCACACAGGAAGGACGGAGCTGCAATCAAACCCTGCACCTCTGCACTGCGAGGCGGACAAGCTAACCACTGGACTACCAGGCCGCCCTATAAGAAATTTAAAGGGTTATTTTTACTGACCATTCATTGGTCATGACATGTACAAATGTTTGTTTTCCTAACACACTGTTCATCCTTGTTTTCTTACAGCCCCTGTGAGCCCGGTGCCACCCTTGTATTAATATAAAACGTAAAAAGATATGTTGGGCCAAATCTGGCCCTCAGGCCTTTTGTTTGATATCAGTGCATTAGACACGTCCTGGTTTGTGCTCACATTTCCATGTTTGCATGTTATGTGGAGAGTCAGTGGTATTGCTGTGTGCAAAAGTTCCTATAAAAAATAGATGTTGGTGTTTTAGGGGTGCTTGAAGTGATACATTACATTCCAGTGTTTTGAGATGGTTACAGAGCAAAGTAAACTCCCCGGCCACCACTGTGTGTTTATGACAAGCTGGTACTGTATCAAGTGTCGTAGTATCAGAGCGTTTTATGAGCCCGAGTACAAGTCCAGACTGACTGTATCGTATCGGTGCAATAATATGCACGTACGCATGCTGGCAAAGCCCTTCATCACTACTCGCGATTTGTGACAGATGATCAAGAAGTCCGTAAATATCAGTCAGCTAATGGACATGTAAATAGGACGAAGGCGGGAAGCAGTGTGTGCACAACTGATTAATAGTGTCAGGTTAAGGTGCATACGACATCAAATGGGGATAAGAGAGTATTAGCCCCCATCGCTTTTTTTTTCTATTTCTTCATCGCTGCCCGTTCTTTTTACCATCATCTTCTCCCTTCTGCCGCTGCTCACAAAGCTCGTCATTAAATCCACATTAGGTGCAGAGAGCTCCAAGCCGCTACCCTGTGTGTGTCTGTGTGTGTTTGTGTGTGTGCGTCTGTCCCACGATGAACATTCTTTGATGAGGTGTGTGACACTCCCAATATCTTACGGAACCAGCGGCAGGAGCGCCGGTCCCGGGACTGGGACCGCTCTTGTATGTAAATGAGCCGCAAGCCCATGATCCCGCAGTCCGTTTCCGCTGTCTCACTTTGTCAAATTCAGTCCCAGGAAAAGTATTAAAAGGTGTGGCTATTATATTAAAAGGTATTAGGTGTGCAGGGGGGAGATTATTGGCGACTTAAAGAGGTGTGTAAGTGTGTGGGTGCGTTAGGAGCGGAACTCTGACTGTCTCCCACATAGGAGGGAGGCCCCCGGGCCAGTTAAAAATGGTGTTAATTTCTCCTCCTATGGGAAAGCAAAGAGCGGTCTCTCCATGGCAACAGAGAGGGTGCTGAAGAGAGGAAACGCCGATCAGCGACCCCCTCTTTGTACCGGAGTGCATATGAGCACAAAGTAGCGAGCACACGTGTGGCGTCTGTATTTGGACATGGGCGCACCTGCATATCAAATCACCACAGTGGGGATATTTCGAGATGAGTACAACAACAACTGTGCCTTGAGATACAACTTGAATTTGGTCTGTGACCAATAAACTCAAAAGGCTTCCAAACTGTCTATTTTGGTTGAAATTAAGGTAATTGCTTTTTCATCCATTCCGGTATTCCTCAACTGATTTAAAAAAATAAAAAACTTTGTGTTTGTGGTTCATTGAGGATAAACAGCTCTCTTTAATGTTCTACTTTATAAAAACAGAATAGGAACATGATTAAAAAGGATGTGAATAATGTAACGATGTGTGCTTCGTGATTTAATGCTGTCATCCAACTCAGTGTGTTGCTCCTTCTGGGGTGCCCACCTTGGCCAGCGGGGCCAGTATGATACAGTCGTGGAGACAAACAAAAAAGAATACAGTGGATCCTGCATAAGCATACATGTGACTTAACACTTGCAGATTCTCTTACTCGCAGATTGTTTCATAATTTTTGTTTTTTTGGGGGGGTGGGGGCATAGGTGAGGGGTCACCAACCCCAATTTTCAAGGGGCCGTATATCCCCATTTCTTCAATTATTTTCAGGGTTTTATTTTTTCCAATGCAATTGAAATGGACATTAAATCTGCACAGATTTTTTGCTATTTGCGGATAGAGGCGGTCCCTTGTAGTTCTACTACATGAGCAACCCCATAATATGTTGTAATCATGCATTATTTTCCATATAGGATAAAGAATATACTGTATGCTTGTGATTACTTACATTATCCGTCGACATGTATTGCTCCACTGCTTGTGTTCAAATACCTGTTGCTTAAAGGTTTCTAAAGTCATAACTTTCAATGCTAACTGTTAGCATGCCAGTAATGTTTTGTTGTCCATTTATGCTTAGTCCGAGCACACTCTTCAACACCTTCATGAAATCTGCACTAATGACACAACAAGCGCATCCCAATTGAGCAACTCTGTGATTCTTGTTTTGGGCATCCAACAGTGGGACGCCCTTCAAGTGAGGCCATGTGGCCTGCTGATAAGTACTGCCAGACAGCCATCAAACAAAACGTGGGAACAAAAGCGCAGGAGATTCTAAATACACACAAAAAAAGGTATTTATGCAAATGCTGTGGAATAATAGGGCCAGTATTCTTTTGACTCTGTGGCCCTTTCCCCGAAAAGATGGTCTCTCAGGGGAAGCGTGGCCTAATTAATCAGATAATAATGATGATGTTCCCCTTCTCGGCTGATGCCGAGGTGCAAACATCTCCAGTCGCCTTTTCAAGACCCGAGATGGTTAAGAATAATAAGCTTTACTGCACAAAGACGACATCCCCATGAAGTCTTTTATTTTGTAAATTGAGGGAGGCACGACCCTGAAAACCCCACGTCGGCCTGTTTGATTGTCTCTTGTCCAATCACAAAAAAAATAATAAAAGGATGAAAACGCAACAAACTGAAGAGTTTTCATTATTGATTCCTTTTGCTGATAAAATAAAACAAAGCACCCGTTTCCCATTAGGACTTCAAGTCGTGGTTAAAAGACATTCACTTTACTTTTGCAAACAGCAAACAAAAGAAGCAAGCATAGGGGTCGTTTTCATATCATTTGAAATAAGATAGAGGCCAATCAATTTCATTCTGAAAATCTATTAATTTGACTGATTTGAGTATTTGCATTATTGACAGTTATTATCTTGTCTTAACAGGTATGTCCCCCAAATGCTGACTATGCCTTTTTCATGAAAACTAACACAAATGCGTCTTCAGTGCTCCACTTTTTGCATTTTTACAAATGCCACTCAAGCTGTCTTTGCCGTTAAGGCCACTAGAGGGCGCCTCATTAGTGACCTGTGCGCTTAAGGGACAGGATGTGGCTGCCATTTTGCAGCATAAGAGATGGTGTTGTGTTCTGAGCTAAGTAAGAATTTTGAAAGAGCGTCAGAACAATTATGTATATTTACCATTATTTTTAATGTGTAACTACGTACAAGAGTGTACTGGCTTTAATGAGTTCTTTGGCTCATTTCCATACTTGTATCTACAAAGTTTGAATTCATGTCAATTGTGGAATTTACATATTTTTGCGAAACTGTTTGTGTCTTTACCGTTACGCAAGACTTGTATTATGAGTTCAAGCAGGGCTGTTTGAGCATGGGACAGACTGAACGATGTGAAACCATTGCATTATAAAAAAAAAAAAAGGTTAATTAAATTAGAAACAAAACATTGTGTCCGTGCTTACTAATGGAATTTTATGAAAACGACCGGTGTTAGTTTGATATACAGTATGCATGCCCGGATCAAATACATGAACAAATGGTTAAATGGTCCGTCAATCAATCGCACTTTACTCGTACTGGATTTGGAGTTATTATACAAGTTCAAACTAGAAGTGTTACAAATAAAAGTTATTTGACAACAGTTTGCTCATCAATCCATCATTTTGAGACCTTGTTAATCTTAATATTTCAGGCACAATAGCAAACATTATCCTTTTTCTGTCGTCCTTGATGAAAGCATTATCTTTGTATTTAATCAAATTTAGGGCTGCAACTGACATTTAATAATTAATTAATACCATGAGTTATTTGTTGAATTATTTTATTTAATTAAATAAAACCTTTTTTCAACTTCCATTACTTTCTTGAAAAACAGGTCATTATTTCCAATTGAAAATGCACAAACATGAATTGATTATGATTGAGTTTCTGATTTCTCTCAGAAAATTGTTGAAAATGTTGATCAAATTGTTTTCCAAGTGAAAGCGGATGTTTCCAATTCCTTATTTTGATTCAACACAAAGATCATCAAAAAGATCAAGTCTGGACCACAGAATGAGGACCACAGAAAGTGGAGGATATTTGCTGTTGAGAGGCTGAAATCAGATCATTTGGACAATTTTAAGTTAAACAAGGTCACTAAATGATTTGATTATGAAAATAGATTATCAATTTGATCATCGATCACTTGTCGATTAATCGTTGCACCTATGGACCGATAATTTGATTATGAAAATAATTGTTAGGTGCAACCCTACGGTTACAACTTGAGGCCTGTCCCGCGGCTTTGCTGCAATGTTCCCTCACCAGAGTCGCGTGATTTCTCAACCGCAACACGGAGCCACAACACGGCCACCGAAATCCGCGGTGAGGCTAATCACACATAGTTACAGGTTTCAGTTGACATGGCAACTAAAAGCAACATATTTTTTCTTGATATGTAACCTTAAACTCAGGGCTCACGTGAATGCAAATGTATTTTCGGTATCCTCGCCGCTGCTTTAGTGGGATGTAATTTTGTGGCGCATCTTTGGTGTGCGTCTGGTCGGACCCCTCCTCCTCCTCCCTAATCAGGACATAATGTGAGATAAACGAGGTTGCTTCTCCACGCTGGGGGCTGCCGGGAGAGCTGTGCAGAAAAGAGGTCGAGACAACACGGACATACAGGCAACCAAGAAGCAGAATCCAGTATGGGGCGTGCTCGGACAGAAGCCTCTTGACGGAGCGGCGACTGTTCGCCCGGCAGCCTTTGTCCCATCACACACTGAAGCCGCCTTGTGCACTGGGGCGACGTACAGAGAGGCCTTCTCTGTGTGCACATCAGCTACCGTCCGTCCCCGCCCCACACTCACCCAAACCCATGCATCCTCCCGTCATTTGCACGCCTGCCCCCATACAGAAACTTGGCACGGACTGAGGGCAGCTGCAGCGGGGCGTCCGGAGACACGAGCCCCCCCCCCCCACCACCACCCCCCACCCCCCAGCGAGGACGCGGGCCTGTGACCATGAACCACGTATGTGTGTGCGTCACTTTCACGCTGGCGTATCTGCGACAAAGCCCAAACGCCAATGGAATGCCAAACAAAATTGCCTTGGAATACTCAAAACAAAATTGCCTTGGAATACTTCAGAAGGCAAATGCATACAACGCAATTCAAGAGTTCTTTCTTCTGACTCATCAGTATACGTAGCTCCTGTTTCCTAATGTTATGGTTCGTTCTTCCGGTTCCCAAGAGCTGCTGAGTCAGTCAGACCCCCACACCCCAACCCCTCATACGGTATTCGCTCCAAAGTGTGTACACACTTCTCGGTAAATAAAACTCTTTAAGTTCTGTAAGACCTTCTGTGGTTCAAAACTGTTGCACCATAAGAGGTCATCAGATGTGTTGCTTCCAAAAATGAATGAGATATCAGTAACTCCACTTACGAGTTTTTCCAAGATCCGAGCCGTCACTCCGACGAGATTTTTGTGCTTTGACCTGAAAGCACAGACTTGAGCACCGTATCGTGGCAGTGAACTCAACTTAACTTACCTCACAATTAACTTGGCAAATCATGCACCTTTCATCACAAAAGAGGGTTCAAGAGTTTTACTGCAACTCCCAATTTATTTTTACTCAAAAACTAAACAGAAAACAAAGAATTAGAAAGAGAATGGCCTGCTAGCTTAATGTTAACATACAGTATCATGGAAACTGCCACTGACATGCTAAACAGTTAGCGTCAATAATTGTGGTTTTAGGGCTCTTTCAGCAATGAATAATCGAATGAGGAAATCACAAACGATGGAGCAACACATTGTGTACAATTCATCAAATTTTCATCGTTATCATGATTTTGGCAGATATGATTGAATTCACGTGATCCTTGTCAATATTTGCATAAAAAATGCAAACTCTGCTGCATTTTAACCGAGCACTTTCTCAAACAGTGGTCAGCCAACCAGCCAGAGGTGAAGGCATGATTAAAGCTTCCTTGAACTGCCGAAATTAACAAGTTGAACGCTCCCCGCAGTGGGAGCCAAAAGTCACTTCAGAGGACTAATGAGGAGTAATGTCAAGAGAAGAAAGTACAGCAAAAAATTGGAGATGAGAAGCTCGTGCCCTGAAAGGGATAGACATTTGTTGTTTGAACTTGTTTTGGATTAGGAGCATGTGAAGTCAAACAAAATATTAACATTCATTTAGCCCGATGTAAATTTCATTTTTCTATTTACAATTTATTCTAAAATGCTAATCCATTTCTTTGAAAGTCCCATTCTGCACAGACAGCCATTTTTTTCATTTGAAAAGTAGTGCAATCAATGCACAAATGTTTTCCCTGACATAATGAATAACTGTGAAAAATAATAGTGGTGACACGATTTATGAAAAAAAATTGATTAACACTGGCCATAATTGTGCAGCCCTAGCAACACACATAGACAGATGATGTAGCAATACTCGCAGGCATATATTCTTTATCCATTTTGAAAAATTACTCATGCGATTAGAACAAAGGTGTCAAGCACATTTTGTCGTGGGCCACATTGTAGTTACAGTTTTCCACGGTGGGCCGTTATGACTGAAACCATATAAATGTTTTATCATCTTCTCTACTACAAATAGTTTGTTCCACTATTGTTGAGGTTACTGGAACAACGTAGTAGGAAAATGCTTGCAATATCTCAATGTTATTAGTCATTACATTTGACAATTTGACATTTTGGTCCAGATTTAAACAATATTCATGGAAGTTGATGTGCTTGATATGCTTTTGTGGGCCACATCAAATGATGTGGCGGGCCAGATCTGGCCCCTGGGCCTTGAGTTTGGCAATTGTGTACTAAAAGAAGATGATTGATTATTCATTTTGTGTCGGCATGACCAAATTATGCTGCCCCCCAATGGTGAAGGGGAGCATATCAGATGGAACCGCACCGTAAATTGCAGTATGTATGATGCCAACACTGCAGAATTCTTTACATTGTATTTCATTGGGTTATCACTTTATTTTTGATGAAGTATAATGGAATGCTATTTTTTCCTTCTTAAAAACATTTAGTTAGTTTTTTTTAGGGGAGGTTAGAACAGATTAATGGCCTTTCCATTCATTTCAATGGCAAGGGATGATTTTATAAATGAGTGTTTTGAGGTACGAGCGTGATCACAGAACAAATGAAAGTCATATCACAAGGCATCACTGTATATCTTTGTTTGTCTCACAATACCAGAGATGTATAGTGACAAGAAAAACATTTAAAGGCACATAATGAACTTGCATGTCCACTTTTTGGAACATTTTTTTGTGCTTTGGCTCAACAAAGGTTAGGAAACACCGGGTGAGATTTGAGGGAGATTTGTCCCAATAAAGACGACTGCAGGAAGTTTCATCAAAAGAAAGCTGCGCACAAAAGGCAGCCAATACACTCGACGCTTTCCACCTGCCCTCTTGTCCAGAGAGGAACATAATACAGCCCCGAGACGAGATGAATAAGCTTCCAAAGGCGCTCGCTTGGCCCACATGGAAAATGTGCATTCACACAGGTGGAGCACCTGTAGAGGGATCTAATATTCCATCAGAATCCACTCATTTGCTCCCTAAGTTGCACCATTATGTCCTCTAGTTTGTTAACAACATGGGCAGGATGATTCCCAGATGGCGCATTTAAAATGGATGTGGGCCTGTACATGCACCACTTGTATTGGCACAAACATGACGTGACTCCTTTAACCCCGAGGTGCGGGGAAACATGTAACACCTGACTTTTACTTTTACACGTCACGTCATCGGGCACGAACAAGTGACACTCTCTGCCCCTTTTGTGTCATTGGTAGGCCCGCATGTGGATGGGCACCAATTACCCCCAATCTACGTGTCCCCTCCCACTTGTGACATGCCGTTGACAACAAAATGCGGCAGATACCGGTGCCGGTGGAGCACACAGGTGTTGCCAGAGCAACGAGGGCCTGTGAGAGTGCGAGTCAACCCGCATTTTGGCCAGGACAATGAAAAGTGACACTCGGCCAACACGGTCTGCACCCGCAGTTCACATTTTCTACTCAAAACGCCACATTCATGTGAAAACACAAGGTGGATGTATGCGTTTGTTGTTTTAGATGGGGCAGGGAGGGCGCGTGTCGTGAGCACCTCCACCCTCAATCAGCAGGTGTTTCTACCCCCCGCACACCCCACCCACCCAAAGCACACACACACACACACACACACACACACACACACTTCCTCTTTATTCCCCTCTAAAGGGGCACCCATGAGAGTCCTAACTGCACCGCAAGAGTCGTGCAGGGTCCGGTGCGAAAGTGTATAATGCCGCACATTGTCAATGTTGGTGGGGCTTCTCGCCGTCACGGCTGCACAACAGCCTCACAGCATCGCCACCGCCGGCAGGCAGCGGCGTTGCTATGGCAGCAGGGATGAGAGTGCACGGGGCCGCTCGCGTTGGGATGTGCATGCACGGACAAAGTGGAGCGTTATCGCTCGGGGTGGAGATGGGACCGCGAAATGTTGGCGGTTTTTTTTTTTTCCTTTTGTGGAAGCTTTGAAATGAAGACAAGTTGCTGACGGCAACGGGACAGCTCGCAGACGCCACGCGCGCACACGCACACGATAAGACTTTACCGTTGACTTGACCGGGACGTACAGCACGGGCTTCCCCGGAGCTCCTTTCTTGTTGTGCTCTCCCAAAACGTTGGTCCCCACCTGAAATCCTTTGGACTTGACCCAGAATTTGAATTTGGCGTTAATGTGGCTGTTGTCCACGTACACGCCGTCCGACTCGTCGTTTTGCAACAAGGTCTGCATGATTTTGTTGTATTTCCGCCGGGTGACGGTCTTTGTTTTGCCAGAGTCTCCGTAAGTGCGGAGGCACCAGTCCTGAAATTCAGTGAACATCTCCGCCTCCAACGCGACCGGACTCCGGCTCCGGCTCCGGCTCCTTTGGGAGCATCCACGCACGCCGCCTTCTTCGTTGCCATTGCTCGCCCTGGCTCCCCCTTCTCGCTCCCTTTCTCTCTCCCTCTCGCTCTCTCTCTCTCCTCTTCCACGTCTGGATCCAACAGCCCGGCTAATAAAGAGCACACTTGAGCGGCTTCCTCCTCCCCCTCCCGCCCGCAGCCGTCGCCGCCGCCGCCGCTGCCGTCCCACGTCCGATGTGGATCGGTTCGTGTTCCGGGACGCGGTTTGGTTGCGCGCAGTGACCCAGGCCGGCCGGACGGACGACAGCACACCTGTTTGCAGCGGCTGTCCCGACCGCAGCGGTGATAAAATGTCACTTCCTCAAATCACTAGCTGAGGAGCAGAGTGCGAGGAGGGAGTGTGGGTGGGAGGGAGTGTAAGGGGGCAGGGTGGGACAGGGCGTCCTGCTCCGGGGCGGTCATCTCCCACCTGTGCGTAAAACCTTCTTCTTCTTGAGCACAGAGGAGACAAAAGAAGCAACATGTCCCTTTCACTTGCTATTGACCGATCCTTCCGAATCTGACCGGAGAGGGGGGTGTTGACGTGGGCTGAGTCTCGACCTGCAGAAGGCTGCTCACGTCGTGCGCCTACCTCTCCTCCTCACACCTGTTTGAATGGCATCCGCGCCTTTTCCCCTTGTCGTCCCCCCAGCGAACCGAAATGTGCACGTGCATTACAGAACCTATCCCGCCACATCCGTGCAAGACGCCCACGACCTTACGGCTGCAGGACAAGAACACTTTTGCAGACGGATGGGTCGGCTTTAACCGTCCCGTTGCGCAACAAAGCATGAGTGAGGGCGGCTTCTTTGTCTGATTGCAAGACGGGCCTTTGCAATTCCGCTGCAATTCAAAGAGGAACAAGAAGTGAAAGAAATACTGCCGACTTCGTTTTCCCGTCTACGCCTTTTTTGCGTTGTCGTCCCGCCGGCGAATCTCGTGTGTATTGTCAGTCCCTGCACGAATTCAAGACAATGTCCGATTAAGGACGAGAACACTTTTTATTTTATTGTTTTTTTTTGGGGGGGGGGGTTGTATTTTTTTCTTTTTTTAACATACTCACCTGCGAGGGCGGGGGGGGGGGGGTGCTGCTCGCTGAGTCAACTGTCCCGTTGTCCAAAGCATGCATGAGGTCCTTTGTTTTATCGCAATACGCAATATGGTACGAGCTTGAATGGACGTTTACAATTCAAACAGCAAACTGAAGGAGAGAAAAGCAGAGGGGGATTCTTGAAACTCACCAAATTGCAACATCTGGCATGCAAAAAAAAAAAGCAAAGCATTATGTTACTTTCACTTCAGGCAGGAAAAAAAATCTGATGTCATACAAGTGTCCCCAAAAACTGCAAAATTTTTGGATGAATGTTTTCTTTCATGCAAATCAGTTATTTCACATTCATTTAATTACATGAGTAACGGCCAATCATTGTGAGTAAATGCACTGTAATTTATTCGATTTATTGTTGAATGAGTGGACAAAACAAAAACTTTGGACAAAGTGGACACACTGCTTTAAGTACTAAATGCCAGCACTTGTCTGGCACATGAAATTGCATGTCATGCGTGGCTCATGTTCGTATTTGATCAAAACAGTGAAGACATACCTCACTGTATTTTCTTCAAATTCACAAACCAATTACTGCAAATCAATTAATGAAATTGATATCAGTATGTGTGCAGTTGTAATCATTCAAAAGGTAATAGTTGTTTCCAGGAGTGAAAAATGTAATCTCAACTAATATTTTTCACACTTTTCATGCCAAAATAGCTTTACCACGATGTGTCCCCAAAGGAAATGTCACGTTTCACCACATGTTTTCTAAAGATGTCAATTTCTTCTTTGCCTCTTTTGGCTCTTTCTCCTATTGCTGAGTATGCCCTTACCATGAAAACTAACACAAATGTGCGTTCGGGCCTTAAGAGTTGCTTTTTTTGTTGTCGCTTCTTTTCAAAAGTCACTCAAGCCGTACTCACAACTTATGCCACTCTTAGTGGCATAAGTTGTTGTTGCAATTCACCAGAGGGATCGGTGATCAAAAGTGCCAGGAACTGGCAGCAATTTTGCAGTCCCACAAAAGCAAACAGCAAAATAGATGCTATTAATTCTGAGCTATTATGAATTTGTCTTTGTGTCAGAATGATTTCATGTCTGAAGCATTACTACAGACAAATAAAGACAACAGTGGAATGGATTTGAAGGGCAAACCGTGGAGAGTGTGCAACGTATACATGTATTTATTTTTTTAAATAAAGCTGCACTTTTGTCCTTACCGTTATGAAAGAAGTGTATTTCACTGGCCCATCACCATTTGCGAAAGTCAGTACAGGTTCAATCAACAAAGCTGTGGCAAAATTGAAGTCATTATCGTGCATGATTTTTCCCACGCAAGTGAAAGAAATGTTGTTGTTCAGATGATGTTTGCACTGGACTGCCATGAATTGAGTGTATTTACCTCAAGTGCATGAAGAAAAATTGCTGTATTGAAAAAAAAATGACAAGTCAATGATCAATTCATGACCCATATATTAGTCTATATGTGAGGAGGAAGCATCCCGCATGGTCTGACTGTTTTTCTCCTCATCGGGGGTCTTGTTTGTACAGTTAGGCTCCTGTGTGTGACTCCCCCTGGCCTGTACATTACAGGCCCAAGCTGGCGGCAGTGACTGCTGCTGTTGCCATGACAGCAGCTCAGCAGAGTCTCTGCCCGTGCAAAGGGTGTGTGGGATGGCCCGTTCTCATGGCTCCATCGCGCTCACAAAATGGAACACTGGACAAAAAGCCCCACCCTGGACAGTGGAACCACCGGCAGACGTCAAATACAGCACTAGCTCTTTGATGCGTGTGCGTGTGGTGATTGGCCGAAACCTGTGCAGGCCATTTCATTCCATTTCATCATTTGGTTTCCAGGAGACTTTTTTTTTTTGGTCAAAACTGCCCTGGCCCTATAGGTTGTCCATAGGTTGGAGGGCGGGGGGGCATTTCAAGCCTAATTTTTGCAAGGATGATCTATCATCATTTTATTGAGTCAATTGACTCCCGTCCCGCATACCAAATATCAGTGCAGCTCTGTCTTGCGCTAATCTGCATTTATTTTTGACCAGTGTGTGTGCTGAAGAGGCAAGCAGCAACTCATCCCCCAGAATTACGTTCAACAAGAACGCATGGGTTACATTTGGATATGGACAAACATTTGGCAACACCCGCTAGCTCCAGAATTGGCTGCAATTGGCCACTATTTGCCAAAGTGGCAGTAAATGCCGCTGCGGTTCCATCGACAGACTGACTGGTCACATTTTTCCAGGTTGTGCTGCTCTCGTCATAGATGGTAGATGAGAGCAGGCTAAAACATGGACACACGTGACCGCCATGTTTGCAGGGGCGACTGTCCCATCAAAGGGAACGCTGGTCAATAGAAAATGTTAATCAGAGATGGGTTTATGCATCCATAAACATATTTTTGACCCATTCCTGCACGTCAGGTCTCCCACTAAAGGGGTGTTCACACAGCAAGATTTGCTCCGGTGCTACACCGGCGCTGCGCCAGTAGAGCGTTCACACGTGCATATTTGCTCCGGCGTAGCGTCCGAAAACAGCAAATTTCATCCACCTCAGGAAGGTGGTTTAAAAATTTGCTCCAGAGTAAATGCTCGTTTGCGAGGGGGGTGTAGCCTCGCTACGCATGAGAAGAGTTGATTACGTGCGGCGAGAATGCGTTGCTTTCGTGCTCTGTCGGACTTCCGTCATGTGTTTGTTTAATAACAAGACACAAGACATGGCCGGTAACAGTAGCAAAGCACCTCTTGGGTTATACCATCTCGACTAGAACGGGGGGAATAGTCCCCAAACGTCATCTTTCCTTTTGTAGGAGACTGGACTGTCTCGGAGTTGTTTGTGTAGTTTGTTCCTTTGTTGTGTGTTCACAACCCCCCGTGCTCCATAGAATTTATTTTGTGATTTCCTCTCTTGATTTTTGTGTTTGGCGCATTACATGTTTGCTTTTCTGAGTGTCATTGAACCCATCGTTGATTTACGTTTTCAGGGGCGGTCACTCTCGAGCAGAAGGCGCGGAGACCGAGAAGGAGAAGGACGTGCCTGTACAGTAGTTGCTTGAGTTGTGTATACGTTTTAAAAAGAACCAACACGACAGCTCATTTGTTTTCTGTCGTTTTGCTCCGCAGCAGAAACTGCCCGTGTGAAAGCAAGTGGAGCAGCGTCGACGCTGCGCCGGTCCTGCGACGCTCAGCGGCTTTGTACGTGTGAACGCTCCACAAAATTTGCTCCGGTGTAAAATATATCGCAACAAAATACATCAATGCAGCGCCGGCGCAAATGTGTGCCGTGTGAACACCCCTTATGATAGGCAGTGTATTTCTTTTCACAAATTCACAAAATCTTGTATCTACTTTATTTTCCTGTTCCGTTCATTTTAGGGGCTGTTGCTCATCAAAGCGTGCATGCATATGTGCGTGTGTGGATGGATCCGCATGCGTGCACGTGTGTATGTGTGCACATGCGGTAACGGTCGATCGCGCAGGTTGGTTTCCTTGAAAAGTACATCGTCGGTCAAAAAAGGTTGGGCATCCCTGCTCGAGAGCAAATTAACAATTGGATTAACCAAAACAAATCAGATGTAAAAAAGGTTAAAATACACTTGGAATCACAAGACCAAGTCCGAAATCTTGGGGTACTGATACACTCAGACCTGACTTTCACCAACCAAGGCAAATCAATCACTGAAAAAGCCTTTTACAAACATACTGGTATCCAGAATGAAGAGTTGCATGCTCCAAAGAGAAACGTATCATTATTTTCTAGCAGAACCTAGTCACAGTCACACCTGTAGGTCATGTATTTAGCTTAAATATGAATTCATCACACATCCTCTGTGAGAGAACCTGGACACTGCACAGCAGCAGGGGTCCGGTAAACGGGGGCAAAGAATCAGAGTGACGTGAAGCCATGAGTGTTGAAGTGAAGACAATGCGTGGCACACACCCTGACGGTGCATGATGAGGAATCGGCCTCACTCAGGATGATAAGTGGACGCTGCCTGTCCCTTTCTCGATGTCGCCGCGTGATTTCATGCAACCTGACCACTACTGCCTCCTCAAGGTGGAAGTGAAAACTGCAGCCCTTTTGTGTCCCGTCTTCTGACCCATCCCACGTAAAAGCACGAGCAATATGTTAGATGTTCACATTTCCTCTACGTTCATGCCCCTAAACATTGTCTGATTTGAAAAAAAAAAATCTGCAAGCGAATGAGAGCCAGTGAAGGAAAAAAAAGGTTGGCAAGATTCTCCCTTTTATCTCAGAATTCGGACCTTATTCTTAAAATTCTCACTGTTATCTTTTTGTCTCATTATACCATTTCTTGAAAAAATATGCTCATCTCATAAAAACTGAACTTTTTAAAAATTCAATTCAGAGTATTTTTTTGCTGGAAAATCCGTGTAATCTCTTACAAATAGGTTTTTGGAAAAAAACATCCCCCAATACAAAATATTTAAAACTTTTGTATTCATACAATTTTACTTCGTGCAATTTGATTGAATGTGTTTGTTTTATTACTTTCCTATATCTAAGCATAGGCGGCTTGGTAGGCCATTGGTTAGCACGTCGACTTCACAACACAGAGGTACTGGTTTCAATTTTTAGACATCAAGATTCCATGCATTAGATTAGCCAATTTGGAATTGTTTTCTGAGCCATTGTGATTTGCTAAACAGAAAGGTTTGCATCGAAAATGTGTTTGATTGAGTAAGTAGTACATATGAAGCTCTGTTGGTTTTCTACACTATTTTTTGGCAGACCAGCGTCATCAATGCCCCACGAGAGAGGTTTGTTTTCTTAAGATAGAGAAATTGTTGAGGAAAAAAAAAAAAAAGAAATCGGCAGACTGCTGAAACACTAGAAGCCTCCCCCACCAAAAACAAACAAAAAAAATCATAATAAAAAGAATCTTTAAACCCCTCTATCTCAAATACATGTATTATTTATTGACTGATGTTTTACATTTTGATTTCAACAAATTGAGCACTCTAAAGTGTCCCTAGCTGTGAGCGTGGATGGTTGTTTGTCTCTGTGTGCCCTGCGATTGGCTGGCAACCAGTTCAGGGTGTCCCCCGCCTGCTGCCCGAAGACAGCTGGGATAGGCTCCAGCGCCCCCACCACACCCCACATGATGTGTCAGATCCAGCAGGTGTCCGTATTAAGCAACAGAGTAACAGTGTTGATACAGCATCAATACAGTTTGCCGAATGTGCTGCAATGCTACAGGAGGCCTCATTTACCCATCACCACAAATCAGTCTGCCTTCATGGTGGACTGAAGAAATTGGAGAATATTTTCTGTTGGGAGTCTGAATCCGCGGATTTGGACAAGTTGAACTCGTGGTCTCAAAATGTGGTATGAGTATCACTCGTACAATGGCTCTCTCTTGTGGTATCTGAAAGAATCATTACATTAAATGTTCAAACTGCATGTTACAGTGGCTTCAACTTTTTTTTTTAATCCAGTACAGTAAATTTAAGTGTAGTTGAGCAATTAACCTTTCAGTTCAATACATTTGCTTTCCAGCCTAGTGCACTACTGCTGCATATTGGAGTTGGTCATTGCGGTAGATAATATGTTTCAAAGCGATGGCGTTCTGCTTATGTTCCGACCTGACGTCATGCTCGACGTGAGAGCAAATGAAGCTGTGCAGAGGCCACAAGCTGAGTGCACATTTAATGTCTATTCTTTCGAATTTGAATTTGTCTGCCCAAACAAGCGTAACCCGGGCCCTCCGTGAGCCGGATTTCCAGTCTGCCGCGGTGAGCGAGGGGCACCGGCGTGGATGACGCCAACGCGCACTGACATCCCGGTGGGACCGTGAGGCACGGACGCCGGGAGGAGAGACGGCCGGCGAGCTGCGGGTCAAGGCCCGGCCGGCCGGGGTGGCTACGGGCCATCGGGAGACGACAGAATTGGCACGGTCGCCATGGAAACACAAACGGCCCAGTAAATCGCGGCAACTGGTAACCAAGTAACAGGAAACAACAGAGCATGGAGGGTGGTAAGTCTGGTTAATCATGAAGAGAGCAAAGCGGAAAGAAAGGAGATGGACGATAGTGTGGCAGTAAGGTTCAGACTGTCAACAGTGAAGCTCAATGCCACTGCACCAGACTGACAAGATTTGTGTTAGCCCAAGATGGAGAGAGAAACGCCGTTCTGTGTGTGTGTGTGTGTGTGTGTGTGTGTGTGTGTGTGTGTGTGTGTGTGTGTGTGTGTGTGTGTGTGTGTGTGTGTGTGTGTGTGTGTGTGTGTGTGTGTGTGTGTGAGCACGCAGGGGGGAGAAAGCCGGATCATATTGGTGACTTGACATACGTGCTTAATTTTGTTAGTGTGCCAATTTTCACGTTTGAATGTGATAAATTCATGTTTCAAGATGATAACTTCACATTAATATGATAAGTTTGACTTCCGCCTCCACCTTCTACATAACAACACAAAGCAATTACTTCCAGGTCAGGAGGCCAAGTGATCTGCCAGTGACTTGAACCAGATGGAATTGTTTTTATTTCACTCTTATCTCAAGGCACCACTGCACTCACTGGGACAGACAGGACTTTTGCACCACCTTGTAGCACTTAGAGTCAGGCAGCGCTCAAAACCACAATTACTGTAGGTGGGGTTTTTTCAGCAAATAGATGGGAATAGGTTACATCCGCAGAAAGAACATGGCAAATGGTACTCCTGGAATGTTTCTTAAACAACCCTGTTTCAGAATGTTGCTTCATTTGTGTCAGTGGTGCAGGGTTAGCATGCTGTATAGAGAAAAGTTTGCACATTCCTCAATGATTTGAGTGCGATGTTTGCTTCATTTTGTACACCTTCAAATAAAACAGCAAATAAATATTTGGAGAGCAAACGCTCACTTTGACGATCAAGAAGTATGATGGGTGCTAAAAAAAAGTACTTGGGGGCACTGCTTCAGTCTCTCAAGTATCTAAGCAATTTCAAGTTTTACACATGGCCTAAAGGCACAACCCTGTCAAAAAAAAAAGGCTCCTTCATGCTCTGTAGCAACGCTGGAGGGGCAAAGAAGTCAAATTGTGATTCAAGAAGGCTGAACACAGTTGCATTCTCTGCGCTTTAGGATATGCGTTGTGCGTAGAATGAACAAAAACATTGAAACCATTTTCCAATTAAGCTAACAGGGACTGAAAATGGCAATAATGAGAAAAACGCTGAGATTATGCATTGATCCCGCCCCCCGCCCTCCCTAAAAAAGAGGCAAAATCTAAAACAAAGATCAGATTGTTACAAAATCTGCACCAAACCTAAATGACTAATCTCTTGACAAAGAGGTCAAAATAAAATCCTACTCACTGCGTCTTTTGAGGGGATAGTAAATGACATTGTAATTAAAAGACACTAATTTGGCACTCTAATACAAGCTGTACACGGAATATTTCATATTGTAACAAAGTGTCATTTCTTCATTGTTGCCCCATGACAAGATGGAATAAAATATTTACAAAAAATATGCAAGGCGTACTCATTTTTGTCACACACACTAAATTACATTCTATATCTACTCATTGTAACTACCCCGGTCAAGGATGACGCTTCGTACTGATGTCCAAAAAAACGTTTAATCATGGAACACCGTGAAAACTGCAACACATTTCAAACAACAATAAACATTACAACATTCTCTTCAAAAGGGATTAATAAATCATCAAAAACATACACATACCGTGTTCACCTTGTAAACCGAAAGTAGTTAAACTTAAACAACGTTGACCAGACGATATCGTTTTTCTCTTTCTTTCTCTCCCTCTTTCTCTCTCGTAAATTGACTTCTCGATCTTTTTAATTCCTCCCTATCCGCGGCACGTGACCCGGAAGTGATTACCGACAAAACATCCCAAATAACATGAAAATAAAACAATATGAAGGGCTCACATAGAAACAAAGCACCTTTACAAATCAACAGCATCAAAAATATGTATTTATAATATATTAGTTGTCATGGCAACCAATGGCTCAATATTGGCGCCAGTTACACTCATACTTATAACTACTACTAGGCCTACTACATATGACAGGTACTTAGCTCATATGCTATATATATATATATATATATATATACACACACTGCAGCCTAATCATCCTATCAGTCTCATTTTCACAATAAGTATAAAAAAACTAAAAGAAAATCAAACAGCTAAATCTTTAACCGACGGTGGCGCGTGAACTGTGTCACCGGAAGTTGTTAGCGCTCAGCAGTCTGCAATTACAGCTTGTGATCGGAGCTGTTGCGCTGTATCTTTTAGCGTTATCATTATTCTCATTCAGAGTTTGTTTCGTGTACAATTCACAGAGGGCACGGGCAAAGAATAAGAATCTGGAGGGCCGAGGGAAGCATTTTCAAACGGTACACGTGAGCTACGATAGTTAACAGTTTTGCCAAAGTGCGTTGCGTGCCTCCACGTCAGGCTGTTTCTCATCATGGCGTGCGTGTGTGTGCGCGGTAACGGGTTGATCGCGGAGGTTGGTTGATCGAAAAGTAGATCTTCAGTCAAAAAGGTTTGGGGACCCCCGATGTAATGTATCATGCAAATATATACTACGTGTATATGTAACACTGTTTTTTTTGGTATCATTATTCATTTGGATGGTGTTCAACTGGTCGGCCTCACATTGCAGAGGTGATTTCGGCTCCGGCCTTTCTGTGTGGAGTGTGTGGGTGTTTTCTGGGTATTCCAGTTTCCTGCCACATTCCAAAAAACATGCATGGCAGGCTGATTGAACACTCTAAATTGTCCTCAGGTGTGAGTGTGAGCCCAAATGGTTGTCCGTCTTCGTGTGCCCTGCGATTGGCTGGCAACCGGTTCAGGGAGTATCCCACCAACTGTCCAAAGACAGCTGGGATAGGCTCCAGCACCCCCGCGACCCTTGTGAGGACAAAGCAGATCAGAAAATGGATGGATGGATGAATGAACGGATATTCATTTGTATGCCCTGTGTTTATATTTTCTTTGATTTTGCTTTGTTTGACTCTGTTATCTGCAGCCAGGTCAGCATTGCAAATGAGAATCGGTTCTTAGTTGTTTTACGTGGATAAAAAGAGGTTAAAAGAGGAAATTTAAAAATAGTTTCGTCTGTCGTTCATCGTTTTTTCCTACAGATTATGAAATTCAGGTGCTTCGTATTCCATTTCAATCATGTGTAGATGTATTTTTACTGCCCTCTGTTGGTGAAAGTTATCCAGTGTTTGTTCCAGTCGTGCCTCAATGCAGCGTTTCCCAATTTGGGTGATCTCATCCAAACGGTCAGCATGAATTTAAAAATGGCAAAGGCAGTAGTGTGCACGGAGATTCTAGTTCCTACCGTCATCAAAAATGCAAAAAGTCACAGAAGGCGTTGAAGCTGCCCTGCACAGAGCCTCTAATTCCCAAGGTGCAAGTGAATTCCAAGCCGAGTACATGTTTTTTTTTTCCTGCAACGCTGTCTTCTCTTCTGACCCTTCAAAGGGGTCCAGAGGAAGCCGACACGATCAAGGAATGTGTGCGCGCGTGCGTGCGCGTGTGAAACTGCTGATCAGCTCTTGCCTTATCTTCACCAACATCTGCCTAACAACTGATAGCCAACAAGAAGTGTCAAAATGGAGTGGCTGTCAAATGAGGGTAACCAGCCGTTGCATTTCTTATGGAGAAATATAACTTTCTGCCCTTGTTCTCAATGCATAATACCACAACTTTTTTAAAGTTGTAATCGAATTTGAATTTGTAATCGTAACAATAACCTTTTTAATACTTGGAAAATTGGTTAATGTTTTATTCTTAACACATTTAAAGGGATACATGTGGTAATTAGGATTGATTGGCATTGGAATTATGAAGGGCTCCTGAGAAAAACGTCTCCCTAGTAAGGGTTCCCTCCACCTGGGAAGACTGAAAACTCTGCCTCAAATATTTGACTTGGATATAATCATTAGCCAACATGATTAATGGGCCACTGAATTAGAGATGTATTTGTGTCTTCTTGATTAGGTCATGATACTGCCATAAGCCCTGTTCACACGGGCAGATTTATTTCGGCGCTGCTCCGGAGTATTTTGTTGCGATATAAATTTGCACCGGAACAAATTTTGTGGAGCGTTCACACGTACAAAACCGCTGAGCGCAACAACACGAGTACAGATCGGGACAGCTCCACTTGCTTTCACACGGGCTGTTCTGTTGCGGAACAAAACGACAGGAATGCGGAAGTAAAACGTGCGCATGCGTAAAGAAAGAAGAAGGCGGGGAAAAGGAAGTACCATTTCCCCTCCTTCTTTGTGACAAAATGGCTTCTTCTCCGGAGAAATCAACGATGTGGTCGATAATCAGACGCCGCAGGAGAGAGAGAAAAGACCCGCCATGTTTTGAAGCGCAAAATACCCAGGATGCATGTTGGCAAGTACCCGGATGGACTCCTCTGACGCGTAGCGAGGCCACTCCCCCGCAAGCGAGCGTTTGCTCTGGAGCAAATTTAACCCAGTTGCGTTCATACGCGCACATTTGCTTCGGTACTGCTTCGCAAACGAGCATTTGTTCCGGACCAAATTTTTAAACCACCTCCCTGAGGTGGTTTAAATTTGGTCCGGAACAAGCTGTTTTCGGGCACTAGTCTGGAACAAGGTTGCACGTATGAACGCTCGAGAGGAGCAGTTGCGCAGTAAGTCCGGAATAAATCTGCCCGTGTGAACGGCCCTATAGTCTCTGCATAGGTTATTCTTCTACAGGTGAAGTAAATATGTATTTGGCATGTAATCACTACTTTTATATCCTGACAAAAGTCATTTAGGACTTTCGTTGATAAAAAGGTTTGCAAACCAATTGTTTCAAAGTTAAATTGGGCGAACTTCCATACCTCATGAGGCCCCCTTTTTTTCACTATGCCAATAAAGGGCATAGGGCTGTCAACACGTTACTTTGCTTGAAGACAACAAAATGAATCCACATTTTTCCAAGTATACAGAATAAGTACCATGAATAGTGGAGTCCATCCATCCATTTTCTAATCCGTTTTTCCCCACGAGGGTGGCGGGCGTGGTGCGACCTATCCCAGCTGTCATCGGGCAGTAGGCGGAGGACACCATGAACTAGTTGCCAGCCAATCGCAGGGCACACAGAAACGAACAACCATTCGGGCTCACAATCACACCTAAGGACAATTTAGAGTGTTCCTTTAACCTGTCATGCATTGTTTTGAAAAACCTACGCATGCACGGGGAGAACATGACAGACAGAATTGAACCCTGCACCTCTGCACTGTTGGGCAGACGTGCTAATCAGTTGAACAACATGCTGCCTAGTGGAGTCCACTGTATTCCAATTTTTAGATAAGCAGGATAAATAGTTTATAGTTAGTGACAAGTAAAGCTGTTCCATTCATCTCCGTTGTCTTAAATGACACATTTCCAGTCTGGAGTCCAGCCATTTTCATTCATTGACCAATTAGAAGTTTGACAGGTGCAGTAGACTCCTGTGCAATGCAAGCGATAGGACCAAACTGGGGCGCTACATTCCTATGCCATAACTCCCGATCTATAGACGTCATTGCGCACCCTCTGCTAACCTGTAGACTTCCTGGCGCAAGCCACATCTGATTTTCCTCATCAAACACAGAATATGTTTAGGCCAAAACAAGCCATCTCAGGCAGTTGAAAGAGGCTCACTACAGACTCATGAACACTCCTCGCTTCCCCATTCTTCTGTCCTGATGTGCTGCAACGTGCCACTGTGACCACACAGACAGAGGCGGTCCTGACTAGAAACGCGCCCCGGGCAAACCATTCCTTCTCTTGGCCCCCCTTGTCTATGCTCTGAGGCGGTTGCGCTGCATGAAGCTGGAACAACAAGAAGGTCCTCCCACAAAGTCACTAACATCCATCGCCTTGGCAACTACAACATGGAGACTCTTCATAAGGCACAGTATTTAGTGAGATTTCTAAATGAGGGATTTCTAATCGAAAAAATAGCATTTGCATTCGTATATATGTCATTCACAGAATTTATAGTTGACACAAGTTTTTAAAAAGGCAAAACGCACTCACTCACTCACTCACTCTCTCACACACACACACACACACACACACACACACACACACACACACACGCACAGAGGCTTGGGGAGTAACGGAACACATGTACCAGCGTTACTATTCAGAATGCAAAAAAAATGTAATTTGATTTGAAGTCTGTAATATGCTCATATTCAGTCATGCTGTATAACTTTCCCATGCCCGCAGTGTAGCTTTGCGTCCTTGTAACAATCATCACCTGGAATTGGAATACTCCCTGCTGAAGACGCACAAACTTTGGAATGCGCCAAGCTGAAAATCGGTTTAGGAAAAACAAAAGTTATGATATCACACCTTGTGCCTCGGTACCACCCTTGTGATAGTATAAGGCGTAGAAAAAAAAGGTAGTGTGTTTCCGGTAACCCGACCGACCGAGAATTTCTACCTCGAAGACAAATTTTTACGGTCGGCATTTTTTTCAAACAACCTTCTACATTTCCATTTTCCGAACCGCTTGATCCTCACTAGGGTCGCGGGGGGTGCTGGAGCCTATCCCAGCTGTCTTCGGGCAGTAGGCGGGGGACACCCTGAATTGGTTGCCAGCCAATCGCAGGGCACACAGAGTTGAACAACCAACCACGCTCACATTCACACCTAGGGACAATTTTAGAGTGTTCAATCAGCCTGCCACGCATGTTTTTGGAATGTGGGAGGAAACCGGAGTGCCCGGAGAAAACCCACGCAGGCCCGGGGAGAACATGCAAACTCCACACAGGGAGGCCGGAGCTGGAATTGAACCCGGCACCTCTGCACTGTGAAGTCGACGTGCTAACCACTGGACTACCGGGCCGCCAACCTTCTACATTTTTGTGTAATAATAATAATAATACATTTTATTTATAAGTGCCTTTCAAGACACCCAAGGACACTTTACAATAACAAAAGACACAAAACAATACGGGTTGAGCAGCGGCAGCCAAATGCGCCAGCGTTCACTCAACCCGGAAATCAGAAAGAAACCACAAGGGAGGGATGCTCTCGCGATATTCACGTTGAGCGTGCGTGTCGTTTGCCCTGTCGTCTGTCCACAACATTGAATCGTGGCGGCGGCCACGATCTCCGACAACAGTTTAAACCGCGTTTTGTGTGTTGCAGTCGCATGCTCGCACCATAATATGAAGAAAATAGCACCCATCAGAGATGAAGGTCCTCGGGATTTTCTCGAATTCAAATTTTTATGAAAATCTCTCCGGAGAATTGAGGAAATTTGCCTAAAATTAATCCGGATATTAGTTGACAACATTGAACGAAGACGCGTTTGAGATCGTTGTTTTGCTTTCAGGAGCGTAGTCATGTTGAGACACTAACACTAGTAACACTAAAGAGATTTTCGTCTCTTTGTAAACATACTTGCTAAACCCCATGGGAACGAATAAACACCGTGGACAAGACAGTTGTCGTAAAAAGTATATTTGGACAAAAAGGGAAACACACAGATTGGGAGAAAAACGTGTCCGTCCGACTTCGAGTGTCGTCTCGGCTAGCTTAGCTTAGTTTAGCTGTTGTTGTGTGTGACGTCGTGTGTGTGACGTCGGGTGTGTGACGTCGTTGCGTCGGCGCTGATTCTATTGAAATCAAAAGACGCGCTTGCGTATACAGTATGTTCGCGCTGAAGCACGCACAGCAGAGAGAGCACTAGCAGCGGAGCGGACAATCTATTGCTGAGGCTCGCTTAGCTTAAGTGGCGTCGCCACAACAGTAATAAGCTCGCCTCGCATTCTCATGGCCTCGCCATATCTCGGAGATATTTTGAAATTTCGTCGAAAATGGAAGCCGCAAAGGGTGCAGGTGTGCACACAAAAGGAAGATTAATTATTGAATGTCGAGTATTTGAATAGCGTTTTGTGTAAACTAATTCATGCGTGATCGGCCAGGTGTGTGTGTGCGCGCGCGTATTTTCAGAAAAGTCCACTTTCATCTCTGATCCATTGATGTACTGTATCGAAAAGATTCAGCGAACTATTTGACGAACACCACAGGCCGTCTAGGACGCGGGACGCAGAGGTAGCTGTAACACCCAGCCGCCGGGGAACCCAACTCTCTCGCCGCCGTTGGCGGGGGTTTCAATGTCTATAAAATAAAAAACTTTGTCCGACCTACCGACCCTATGTTGAAATTTCATGCTACCGGAAACACACTACCTTTTTTTCTACGCCTAAAAGTGATGTGAATCTCTTCCTGGCCTGCTTGGCACTCGTGACCCGCAGCCATTGTCTGTAATTCGTGGGTGCCCGGAATATTCCGTTAATAAAAGCTTCGAAGAAACTGTTCTTCGATTCCAGGATTTTTTTGAAGAACCAACATTCTCCTCGTCCGAAATTCAACGAACACGCGGGGAAAAGGAGGCCACTCTTCCCCCAACAGATTACATTGCAGTTACAGTAAAAAAGGTACATTTATTAAAAATTTGGATTATTTCGCAGGATGACGTGCATCACATTTTCCCCGCAGACAGAGTGACGCCGTTGTTTATTTGAGCACTCAGAGCAACAAATGGATAAATATTAAATACAGTAGTCACAATTGTGTGGCTCACTGGGGCGCAGTGTTGGCTTGAGCAAACAGGTGTAAACGTACAGTCGGGAAGGCAGGGGGAACTGGCTGTGTCGTGTCCTCCACACGCAGATGAAAGGAGGGAATGATGACCGCTATTTGGAACGTACTCAGTGAAGGACCGATTTATCATCATTTTCAAAGAAAAGTTTGAGCTAAGAGAGCTGCTATGATGGAGCTCGGCTGCTCGCCTGCTGCACCAAATTAAGTTTCAACTTGCGTCGCAAATCACCCACAGATTTACTATTTTGAAACCGTATTAACATTAAAAATGGCTTAACATGGGATGGGGAATAAAAGTGGCACTGTATTTCAATTATGGTTACGTCACGTATCGTCGATAACTGTGTGTACAGGTACTCACACGCAACTGAGTGTGGGGAGTGAGGTTACTGGGAAAATACTGCTGAAAAATGTTGCCTTTATGTAGAGGCTGGACATACTCCTACAATCCGAATTCGTTGACGGTACCAACATCAGCGGACACATTCTGATTGGTTTTTAACTTACTATGACGTGTTTCTGTTTTAATGCCTAAAATGTTTTAACTTACTATGACGTGTTTCTGTTTTAATGCCTAAAATTGCAGCGCCTGTTTTTTGAATTAATACGTTGGCCAGAAATTCATGTATTTTGACGAATTTTAAAGATTCATAACTTTCTTAACACCGCATGGGTTGCATTCATGACGGTGGGGGGTAGGGGGGGGGTCACAAGCTTTAGAAGACACACATGAATGGAAGCTATTTGTTGTTTTACCGAGTACGTCTCACCTTCTCCTTATTATCACATTTATGAAGTTGACGAATTGCAAATCAGTGCTGTTCTCGACGGAAAATCGAGTCGGGCCCGTTCCAGGTGGAAACAAGACCAAGACGCCCAAAATGTATGCTCTAGACCGGTCTGGAGAGTTACAACACGTCTTCTATCACAGCAATTGTCCTAACAACATCTATCTGCCAATTATGGTCTCGTGAAATGTATATGCACACAAAATTCCACCAGAAGACACACTTGTGGGTTAGTTTCGACACTGCCGACCGAAAAAAAAAGAAGAAAAGAGCCAGTCGGTTCCCTTGAATCCTTAAATGTTGTTTTGTTCTCCCTCTCCGGAGCTGCATCGCTCAGCGAGGACGTCCCACCGGTGAGCCCTAAGAACTTCCGGCTGGGACTCGTCGGCGAATGTTTGGGTACAGAGCCACATTTAACCCGGAGAAAGGGGACTAAGGCAACGGTAAGTCTCGCGCCATTATTTCAAGCGACACTTTGAGCCAAGCAAGCATTGATGATGCCTCGCTTCCATTGTCCTGCTTTTTGAATTCCACGTGAAGCGCACCGAACTGATCGCTTCCATAACAAAGACCGACCAGCGGTACATGCAAAAACATAAGACAATGTTTGCATTTCAATCAAAACTCGGAGAGAAATGTACTTAGAATCGCAGAAATGAAATCGAATTTTGCATTGTGTTCCGTTCATGCAAGTCTGTGTAATAACGCGTGCATGCACGTGTAGTTGTGGCCGCTGGTCTTGCGGACTTCGTTTGGCGACCAGTCATTTTATCGCTCCATTTCAAGAAAGTAGAGAGAGTCACAAAATAGAAGCATCGCACCGTTCGCTTGTACAACTTTTGTCAACTTCGACTCAAGTTAGTCTTTCGTTCCCTAAATTTCTCCTTCTGATTTTTGGATGGGGTCACCGGCGTTATTACGAATCCCACTTGTGTTGTAGGCGCGAGATGCACGTTCCACATACGGACATGTTTGTCCAGAATCAAAATAATCAAGCTAGTTTGTTTGGGTTGCCGTTAGGGTAAGGGTGGTTTTCGATTGGATTCACAATAACGCTGCAACGCTCAAATCGGATTTTTCTTTTCGCGCCAGGAATCAATTGGTCGTAACTTGGCGAGATGCAGCAGCCAATCATATGCAGCGGCATGTGTCCTGCAGCCAATCACACACGTAGAACGCGTCCTGCCTGGAAAAGCAGTGGGATTCATAATAACACTGCACTGGTTGGGGGCGGGTGGCTCACGGTCAAAACGCATTCAACCTCGCGATACTTCAACTACACGCATTTTGAGTGAGCTGGCACGGTACTATGGTAGGTCAGTACGTCCGCCATATTCGATGTGGCAGATCTGCTCGGAAAGTCACGCAAGTCTGAACTGCAGAGAAATTCCAACAAAGTGCAAAAGGTTAATAACTCGTGTGGAAAAAAGATCAGGTATAACTAGAAATCGAGTTTAATCGCCTTTACTTACGTTTAAGTAAAAAAACAAAAAGTGAAAAAACAAATACTGTCACTGATTTATAATATCAGTTTTTATAACTTTGCGCAGCAAAAAAATTAGTTTACACACAATATATACACACACACACACACACCAGATCATTGTCACAATATCACTTTTTAGAACTTTTCACAATAATAAAATCACTTTACACACAAAATACACACAAAACAATTCCTTTATAATAAGGATGTGGACGGAAAATATTGTGCTTCTCAGAATTTGTAAATAATGCTCCGTTTCACATTCCTCCATGTTTCTGTTCCGCCGCCCCCCCCCCCCCCCATTTTAGAAGTCACTAAGAATCTCTCAATCGATTAATAATCAATTACCGCTGTATTTTAATGTCAGTTGACTTCCTCTCTCTGTATTTACATTTATTTTTGTTTTACATTGTGTCATCATTCATGAAGGTTTAAAATAAGTGATAATGAAAGACATTACAGATGGAGGGGTTAGAATTAAAAAGGTTTTAGTTGGTGTCTCTATTCGGTTGTTAGCCAATATTCAATTAATTTTCCTTTCATCAAAATTGAAGGACACAAAGTTTCGAAGTCAATAAAGATTCCTTCTAATAATCATGATTTTTTTTTTCACACAATCATCCTGCCCTATTCTCCATATCACCCTTTTGGGGGTTTCCTATAATCGGGCTGTTCACACGGCACACATTTTCTCCAGCACTGCACCGGTGTATTTTGTTGCGATATATTTTACACCGGAACAAATTTTGTGGAGCGTTCACACCTACAAAGCCGCTGAGCGTCGCAGCACCGGCGCAGCGTCGGCGCTGCTCCACTTGCTTTCACACGGGCAGTTTCTGCTGCGGAGCAAAACGACACAAAACAAATGAGCTGTCGTGTTGGTTCTTTTTAAAACGTATACACAACTCAAGCAACTTCTGTACAGGCACGTTCTTCTCCTTCTTGGTTTTCGGGGGCGGTCACTCTCGAGCAGAAGGCTGAGGCACGGAGTGTGTATACGTACACCTCTTAAGTCGTATTTTTGGGGGAAATTTATTTCCCCAAAACAGAGATGAAGAACAGTGGAGCTTCGTACTGGGACCCATAATCAATTAACTAATTCAATGATTTTTGGGGGGCCGTGGGGTGAGGATTCAAAGGAAATTTTGATCGCATTTTTTAATAGACAGTTCTCATCATAATTGGAGTCAACCACCGATCTGTGCACACCCATAATTAAAATATATCATCTCACACGCTCATAAATGTTAACTACAAGTATCTGCTACTCCTGTACCACTGAAAGTTAATTTACAGTAAAGATTGCCGGAAAGACAACTGAGAAAGATTGAACACAAATGGGGGCCCAAAGAAATTCATATCCTGCAGAATTCAAGCTGCAAGTTGTGAAATACGCAGTCGAAAACAGTAATCGAGCAGCAGGAAGAAAGTTTGGAGTGAGTGAGACTGTTGTGAGGGCATGGCGAAAAGCGAAGGTTACTCTTCTTGCAATGAAGAAAACGCAAAAAGCTAACCACGGGCAAAAAGCAAGATGGCCACAGCTGGAGGAACGAGTTCATAGATGGCCGCTTGAACAACGTGCTGCCGGGAGAGGCTTGTCAACCACTAAGTTACGTCTCCACGCCCTGGTCGTTGCCAAGGAGATGAATGTTAGTGATTTTGCGGGAGGACCTTCTTGGTGTTACCGCTTCATGCAACGCAACCGCCTCTTTATCAGAGCACAGAAACCGGTGGGCCAAAAGCAGCCAGCAGACTTCCAAGGCAAGGTCGACAGTTTCCGTGAGATCGGCACAACCATGAAGAAGTAAGCAAACTGGATGAGAATGTGGCAAAAGAGCATCATCCACTCTCTAAGTCAAGTCAGAAAAATCCTTCACAAGAATATGTTCAATGCACCTCCACTAGTCTAAACTCATTTTACATATACTGTTTAACACTTGCACCATGGGCCCTTGAGGGATGAAATTTCAATGCTCCGGTGTCTTTTACGGTATATGAGGTATGACTGACATGCATTAGGCTTAACCTGCAAAATGGCGCGTATTCGCGAGATTACACGTCCCTATGACGTCAGTGAATACTATCTATCGCGAAAATAATTGATGAATGAAATGCATTGAGGCATTAAAAAAGCCCAAAAAATCTATATCGGTCGGGCCCTAGTCTAAAGATGGTATTCTGATTCATCTTGTATTTGTGGAAGACGAGTTTAGCAGCAAAATTCACCCATTTTTATCCGTCTCTGTGAGCAGCCATTTTGCCACTTGTTGACTGAAAGTGAGCTCACAGTTGCTCAGGGTTCAGGTAACAACCGTCACGACTTACCTGTTTTTTGAGTTGGGTCATGTGGTGTTTTTTGAAGCTGAGCCCTGACACTCAGTGATGTCAATTCCAGTCGTCAGCAAGTGGCAAAATGGCTGACTCCTGGGATGGATAAAAACGGATGGATTTTTCTATTTAATTCATATTCCACAAGCAAAATCTTAATCAGGATACTGTGTTTTGTCTGGTGGGGGTGCATTAAACATATTATTGTAAAAAACATTTTTTGCCATACTTCCATTTGAAGTAGAAGTACAGTTACTTGAGTAAAAAAGACACTGGTAATAGTAGATGTGCTCATTCAACTCCCATACTCAAGTAAAAAAAAAAACGGAATATGCAATATCTGTTTAGGTGCGATAAAATGTGGGGTGGGGTGGAAACTTTTCTCCATCTTTGTTCATTTAGTTCTCATCTTTTCTCTTCCTGACAATCAGCAAGATGCAAAAACAAGTGATTGTGAGCCCAGACACAATCCTAGATGAGACGGATGGGTTAAATTCGCTGACATGGCTCAATACTCTTCTGAAGACCAAATTCCAGGAGCTGCAGCACATTTCTTCAGGTTCGTTTTCAGTTCAGCAGATCAAAATGGCCGCTTTGGACCGCCTTTCCAAAAACGCTTTCATGGTGGACTCACATTGCTGACATTTATACTACTGTTCATTTATATTACAGGCGCTTGTCACTGCCAGATCATGGATTGCGTCATCCCAGGTTCCATAGACTTAAGCAAGGTGAAGTTTGATGCACAGGCTGAGTATGACTGCAAGCACAACTTCAGTCTCCTTCAAGAAGCCTTCACCAAGAACCACATCACAAGGGTACGGCGTTCGTTTGCTTCGATAAAGATGAGTTGAGCTCACTTGAGTTAAAGAGTTCATACTTGAGGAATTGTTCAGCTGACTCTTTTTGTGGGGAATTTTGTGCAGTAACACCCGCGTCTGCGGCTTCACATATTTTTTATTTTTTTTCAATTAATTTTTTCCCCCGGATTTCTTTTCTCCCCATTTCACCCCGTGCTTTTCGGGGAAAATATGCAAAGACAGTTTATCACCATTCTTTTAAATTTTGCCGTGGGGCGCCTGTGGGGGGTTGCTGAATAAAAATTCAAAAAAATACCCAAATGTAGTACGGTGGCCGTCAGTTCCGCGCGGATTTCCACGGCCGGCATTTGCGGGCGAGGCGGGTCTCTCTCCCCTGCAAATAGCAAAGATCAACTGCAATGCTTTTACAAAAGCTGTTTTCTCTCAACACCCCCTTAATCTCAATGTAGCATTATCCCTGTTCATTATTAAAGAGAAATAATAATCAAGCACATTTGTTATTATGTATTAAATTATAAAACAGGGTTGTCCCAATCATTTGATGTTCATCTGATGGGTACGGAATGACTGGTGAAAATGTTCCAAATTCGAGAATGAAATATTTATTAATATCTGTTTACCTGATTTGAGCCATTGCTGCTTTAAATCCATCAAAAGGCATGAAGTTGTAATACCTTGTATGTTGTTGCACCTGTTCCTCTATTTTTATTTTTTATTTTTACACTATTTGTACCGTTTGTTTTGTGTTATCTCTTGCTTTTGCTCTCTCCCACTTTGTAATTAAATTAGGGATGTCCCAATCCATGTGGTTGGAAATCCAAACACGTGACTTTCACCCGATCAGGCATCGGGCGAAAAAGTCTGTTTCAATCATTTTATGAACATATAAAGGTCGTAAGCGACAAAATAGTTCACATGTGACGTGTAGAAGTAAACGCATGCGGACCACCCGAAACCCCAGCATGCCAAATTCCCAAACATGGTAAACCAGACACGCCCGGGCACCAAAACAAAGACACGTCTGTTTTTCCACCAAATGCACCTGCGTTTTCTCTGAAAATAAAGTTCTATGAGTCTGACTCAAAAAATGTGATTGGGGCATTTTAAACATATTCATATTGTTTTAAAAGTGTGCTTAAAGACTGTACATTTGAAATGATAGCAATGCCATAAACAAATTCCAGAGTGTATTAAAATAGAGTATTTCTACGTTGCTGCTTTCCTTGATTATTGGTGGTGCTCTGGGGCATAACCCCACCCATGATTGTCGGGGGTGGATTCCACTTTTTAAGATAGGTGTGCCGATTGTGATACTTCAGCTGAGGATGCCAGGACAGACTTTTCAGTCCAAGAGCTAAAATGTGTCACATTTTCTTTTCCTTTAGAGCATTCCATCTGATGAACTGATAAGAGGGGATTTTAAAATCAACTTAGAGTTCCTGTTATGGTTTAAAGCCTTCTACACTGCCAACGTGACGGATGAAGAATACGATGCCGTCAACGCTCGGAACAACCGTGACATCAGCCTGTATCTGCCATCCATGCGCCCTACAAAAGGTCATTTAATTCTTCGCCATCGTCTGAGACAGTAACATGCATGAGGTTGTGGCTTATCCTTTTGATCACATCATGAAATGGAATCGCATTTTCAATTCCCTAGGCAGCAGAAGACTGGACTCTGCTGCTCTGGACTGTGAACTCAAGAAAGCCGAGCCACTGAACAACATAAAGGTGTCCTTTAAGTTGATTCAGAAACACTCTTTCACTCAGCTTGGCAATGCTCAACAAGGACACTGAAGAAGACTTTTTTGCCATGACATTCCTTGTATGGAAACCCTAAGTGACATGGAAGAAGACAAAAACACATAGCATTCCCTCACAACCATTTCATTGCCAGGGAATGCAAAGTATTTTGGCTAATTTTAAATTAAAGAATGGCCCTAAATGATTGTCAAAATAGTTGTCAACTAATAATCAGTTGTTAATTAATCAACTAGTTATTGCACCTCTATGACAAACACGAGAGAAGCTTGCTTAGACTGCTTGTGTTTCATACATCACATATCAAGCAGCGCTTGCAGACAGTAAAACATCCGTCGTCAGTTTTTACTCCTTCGTCGTTTTGTATTTCTCGATGAAAGCAAAATTAATCTGAACTGGAGATTCAAACGAAGCCGGCGCCTCATCAAATTTTCACATGCATGCACGGCGTCATTGCAAAACTATTGTCAAACTACAATACGGTACTCATCAGGGCGGATGTTGTTCGGTACGCTCTGCATGGGACAACTTCAGCTGGGGATGGTATTTAAAGACATGTGATACTACGCTGCATAATATGCATCACTTGATTCTTTTCTATGAATTTTGAATTGAATGCTCTTATTTCCAGTGTGAGACCCCGGGAATTGCAGATGACGAATCTCTGTTTGACAGTGAATGCTCAATAGAGAGCAATGGTGAACGCATGTCAGACAGTCCCGATAAGCAAAAAATCCCACAAGGTAACACAGTCACTGGTAAGTTTAAAAAAAAACTGCAGTGAGCGTCATTGTCTTTGAACTCTTTGGAATTGTTTCATTTGAAATGTTTTGGGAGACATGACCGTGCCACCCTTGAATTTATTCATTTTGTATTGAATCTAATTGACCATATCGTCCAACTTTTTTTTTGGAATGTATACAAGTAGTTTGTAAATCAAACAAAAAATTGCGG